>MU224154.1:16045-26523 GCA_018584345.1 Thuja plicata
ACTGATCACCTGCGACTATGCGATAAGCATAATGTCATCAGTTTTAACCACCCTCACATTAGGAGTTAAGAGCTATTAGGGTTTAGGAAAAATGACTGACTACTAACTGTGATCTACTCCCGAACCACCTCTATTAAAATGCTAGGGTTTCAGAGCTAAAACCCTAGGGTGCTCTGCACCAATCTTAGATCACTATTTTTCATTTTTTCCTTTTATCTTTTTTTTTTCACAAGTATGATCATATAATCTTGTATGGGATTGAGGAATGGGTATGTTGCATGTACATTTGTAGACTTTGATTATGTTTGGGCATTCCTTCGATATGGATCATGGATAGTTTGCAAAAAATACTGTTTTGTCCAGGCTAATTGCCTTAACGGGGCCATAGAGGCCTTCCACAACTGTACACACACATACACTCTTGTCCAATGATCCACTACACACCAAATCCCACACACTAGTGAGACAAGGTACGACCCGTTAGTGCCTTCCTAGAGCACCCGCCATGGTCATCTACTGAATGCTCTCCTCTCTCAACCAAGCAATAATAGAATGGTCACAAGTGTCAGAGTAAAGAAACATGAAATTTGAGAGGGAGAGTGTGAGTACATTAATAGAGGATTTGTGTCTCTCCAACATGGCCACAAGTGAGTGGCGCTTGTCGTTAGGGGTATTGTTTCACACCTTCACTGTCGTATACATTAAGCATTTGATTGATATTGATGTTTAATGTACATTTAATTTTATTTTGATGTTGTTTAGAATTACAATGTCTAATGTAAATTAAATTTTAATCAAATAAAATTAAAGGAAAATAAAATAAAATTATGACGTCTAATGTACATTTGATTTGATTTTGATGTAAAAAAATAAATTTTTTTATTTTAAATTTTTTATTCTGATATTTAGGTAATTCATTTAAATATATCAAAAGAGGCATATCAATGAGATATATTGCTTCATATTGAGGAATTTTGGTTTGATTTTCATAGAGGTGTGCATCACTTAAAATTATCAAGCAACAAAATTTGTGGAATAAGCATAATCTTCAAAATTCTTATATTTTATTTGTGAGTCCACGATGTGATGTCGATTGATTCCACAATTCAAAATCCTCTTTCTTTCTCTTTGATTCAGTTTGAGTGTTTAATGATATTGGTAGACCAGATCAGTGCTGTACTACAGTCTCATACGAGTAAATCTGGAACCATTTCATCACATCTCAGATGCAATCATATTTGTTCAAAAGTGTCCCTTGCCTCTACCTTCTAATTTCAAGTACCTCTAGTAAAATCCTTCCTCTATCATGCATCCTTAACTTCCATTTGATATAGGTGGAAAGAAGATACGACATTGAATACAAAAATAGTAATTTATGAGCTTTAAAAAATAAATGGTTTAAATATATATATTTTTAAAGAGTATATCATAGATTTGTTTCAATGGTGATTTTAATAATATTTGTGGTTGTTGTTGAATTTTGTAAATTGGGTGTAAATTATGAATACAATTTCCATGTTTTAGAATGAACATTGCTCAACAAATGGACAATTTGGAGTCTTTTGTGTAAATGACAACTTGTAGAAGTACAACTTGAAGGGGACAATATCTGTAGAAAAGAAAAATATGTTAGTACAGAGAAATAGGTGGGTGGAAATTGTATGAAGACATTGATTCTTAATCGAACAAGATAAAGAGAACAAAAGTTTACAAAACAAATGTATTATATTAAAAAAAAAAAATTTTAAGGTGAAAACCTATAGTGCTTGCAACTAAATTGTCTTGTTTGAAGAATATGCATTTGATAATTTTGTCAAACGTGCCTCCTTTTCTTTCCCATTTGAGTATATGAAAGTAGTAGGAATCCATTTTGACAATTTCCCCCTATAAAAATAGATTCCAAATACTAGTAAAAAGTAGCTAATTTTATATTATTTTAAACTATTAACTAATAATAAACTCAAATATATAAAAATCTAAATATTAATGATAATCAAGGAAAACAAACTCGATACTCCATATCTTAGAAACAACAAAAGAAGTGTCAAGAGTCACCCAATGGAGAAGTAAGAAGCCAAGAAAATATTCCAGTGACTCAATGAAAAAAATAATGAGTTCTGAAATGTTATATTCGGGAAACTATCGGCTCTACAACTAGGGAAAAACCCTTGCACTCACTCTATTCCCCATGTGTTCTAATAGGTGTTCCATTAATGGCCTCCACCTCCCTGGGGTATGGTGATCAGGATGGAGAGAGAAACCGCACCCGACACACTAGTAATGGCAACAAAGGATTCATTAAAAGCATCGTTGTAGACCCCAGGAAGGAAGCAAGAAGCAAAGTAGTCTCGACAACAGAGGCGATTAAACCAGTTGCAGAGGCTGAGGCTAGGAAAATACTGGCAGCAGTGGCCGTGTCTGTGGGTGAGACTCCACGAGAGCAGAGTAAAGATGGAACCAAGTCTCCAAACCCCAACAAAAGACCTTCAAGCAAGCGGTGCAGAATGAGAGAACGCTTCCTGAAGGAGCACAATTCATCTCCACACCCAAACCCAGTAGAAAAACCACAACAGGAGATGGAGGTAAGATTCCTTCGCCACCCGGTCTCATCATTAAAGCTAATCCCCAAATGATGGTCGTAATTGAACATGAGAAAACTAGGCTTAAAGATTGTGCAATATTTTTTGTTGATGTTGATGCTTCCAATATCCTGTCTAGGAATTACCTTAATGATTGGTTTCAGAAGATTTGGGGGCAAAGACTAGGGTATCATTTCTCATATTGTAGGATGTTGCAAAAAGGGCTATTTTTAATGTTTTTTGTAGAACCTAAATCTCAAAAAGCTATAACTGAAAAACAATTTTGGAGAGTGGGGCCATATGAATTCAGAGCCATACCCTGGTCTCTGGAGGCTTCACACAATGAAGTTCTGGCCCTATCTTGCCCCCGATGGATTGTCATTAAAAACATACCTCCCTTTCTGCTTAATCTTATTCCTCAAGCGCTCGACCCCGTAGGTAATGTATTTCGGATTGACCAATCCAACACGCTTATCCCGCACATTGATGTGAGGATCCTTATCTCTCTGCGACCCAAAATAGATTTTGCTGAATCCCTCCATTTTGACCTTGGGGGGTGCCCGATAGTATGCCCTGTCACATTTTTGGGTGGAATGAATAGTTGCTACCTCTGTAGGAAAGAGGGCCATAAGAAGCAAGATTGCCCTATTTTGAAAAAATGTAACCCCTCCCGGAATACTAACCCCAAAGATTGAGTTGAGATCCCTCCCAAACCTATTTCTCCTGAAGTAATCCCATCCATCTCCCCGTCCGGCCATTCTCCCCAGGAGATACAAAGTCCTCCTGAACCAACAGTTAGGTCCACCATAGACTGGAGGGAGAACCTGAAAGATATCACTGCTACCCTTGACAAACTCAAAGGCCAGTTTGAAGCCCTCAACACCCCACCCCCTGGCCCCTACCCTGGATGTTCCAGAGGCTATTAAAAATCTCCCTCCTACCTGCAACTTGGAATTTGGTTTGAATACAGACACCATAAACTCAGGACCTAAACACAGGACTAAAAATGCCCAGCAGAGCACTCTGGAGAGGATTAAAATAAGAGCTGATAAAATCAGATCCGTCTCAAAACCTAAATGGAAAACATACTCAGTGCTTCCTCCAGTTCAAGATGTTCTCAAAACCTATGGTTGAGATTCCTCACACATAAGTTGAAAACTATTCACTGCTTTATATACAAGCTTTACAATATCTCAAATCTGCTCTCATACCATGAAGAAACCAATAAGATCTAAGAGATAAAATGAATCACAATGAGCAAAGTCAATGGTCTATTCATTTTAAGATGCAAAGTACACATACATGTGCAAGTGCAACCAAGTCCAACCATGTAAGGAGGAAATAACTAGAGTGGTGGAAAAACTACCCAAGAAACTAGGATGATGTGTCAAAATGAAATTGACACATCTCTAGTACACTCCTAAATGATGACAACTTGCATCAACAAGTGGCCTACATGTATGGACGACTAATTAGGCTTAATAGTGTATGTGTAATTAAATAAAATAAATAAAATAACAAAAAAAACATCGCTCTCACTTTATTCACTTGTTTTATTATTTTTATGTAATTTTTAACAGTCACCTTAAATAATTAGTAATATATATTTTTAAAAATATTGATGTGTAATTCATAGAGTTATAACGAATTTTAGATTCGTACCATATTTTCTCCTAGGGCTCAAATCAATGATTTTTTTTATCCATGTAATCTTTAGTAATGTTTATATCATGTGAAAAATAATAGGGTTCGGTCTTGTATTCACCTTGTATATCTGAAGGTCTAATTATTTTTTAATGGTTAATTATGCATGCATCTCCTAAAGTCTTCAAGTGGAAAAATGAGATGCTTGCATGAGTAGACATATAATTCCATGTTTTTCCCTTGTATACTCACTTATTTTTCTTAGATCCTATCCTTTAATTTAGAATATATATCATATAAATAATAAAAATACTAATTTTTAATATTAAAATATTGTTTGGTCGGTAAAATATGATTTTATTAATATTAAAAAGTAAGATTATACATCATATAGATTTTACATGATTGCCTTGTCACCCAAAAAAAGGACCCACATATGTCCCCAAGACACCACAAACTCACTTTTTCAATTACATATGGCTTCTAAAAACCAAAAATGACCTCATTTATGACTGTTACATCATGCCTTTCCACTAAGTTATTTTAATAAAAGAACTACATAACACCACCTTTACAAACACTAAGACATACACCATAAATAAGAGATCCTACAACAACTATACCCTCGTTGATTCAACCTTAAACATGGACGAAATAAGACTTTAGATCAAAACCAAAAATCTTCCACGAAAAACCTGCATCCTAAGCTATCAAAAACATTGGGCATGGGTTGTAGACATAGTTTGTGGTCTATGAGGCACATGGTGTTGAAAGCTAGGGACCAAATTGTTAATTTCTGTCTCATAGCATCTTAATTCATCCTTCATCTTCTCACATTCAGTCATGATTTTTCACTTATATGCCTCCTTATCATTCTTTCCAACCTAGCGGATAGATATAATTATTCCATGCTCCCTAACTTCCAAATCATCTTCAATGCCTTTAGACACATTTGTTCCCTCTCTGGGAATGCCCCATTCCAATATTGAGTCCAGGCCTACCAATAAGTCACCCACAAATAGCTACGTTGCGACCCAATGCACATTCTTCACATCTTCACTCAGCTCAAGCCCCCTGCCAATCACCATTGAAATGACATCTAAGTTCATCCTCCACTTCCAACCCACCACATTTCCTTAGAAAATTCAAATATTCAAATTTGGGCTCGAGCCATTTTCCGTGAAGCCTTCTAACCCTAGCTCATTTTTATTATCAAACAATAATGTCCATTTAGAAAGTTAGTTCTCTTTCGAGTTTCCCTCTCTGCACAAATGAGAAACTTTAAAATCTTCCAATTGGACCAAATGTTCAATAATTGCATCAATCAATGGTTGCAAGTGCCATGACAATGTACTTCCCATATTTATAGCTCTTACTATGATAAGGGAATCCCCTTCAAGGGGAATCAGTTTGAAACCAAGTAACCTTCCCATTTTGATTGTTATCAAAGAAATATTTCCTTTAGCTATGTTGTTAGTCCAAGATGGTTATTTTTGTGCACCAATAGCTAGTGTTTCACCATCATGGTTTCAAATAATGAAACAAACACCTGAGAGCCCTAGGTTGTCATTTTCTACAGTATCAAAATTTATTTTAACCCATCCCAGATCTAGTTTTCCCACCTTACATTTTTTTTCTCACATTCTTCTTCACCTTCCCTATCACCCCATCTGGATTGGTCCTAAATCTCATGCCTGACCAATTTGTCTGAATTCTTTGATCTGACATGGTGAATGGAATGCTTGATTGATTCTATGTTTAATTTTTTCAATATAATCTTTCTTGTCTCGGAAGGTCCTCTTGTTCTTTTCCTTCAATAGTTCCCAAATTATGATTAAGGGACTAACAATCCATACACAAGAGAAAGTTGTTTTAATAACAAAGGTGGGCCATCTATACAAATATTCCTTTAGGATAACTAGAGCTAACTCATTCATCCCCCCTCTTAGGTTATCTAACATAAAGGTGGATATAGCTTGATTGAAGAATAAAAAATTACTAGATTGTAGAATAAATTTCATGTTTCAGAAATTAACCATGGGATCTTAACTTATTATAAATGGGCTTATAATGGTGCTTTTTTTTTATAGGCTAGTTGTGACCAATGATTTCTACTTTCCAATGTAGACATGAGGTTTCAAGGAATCTTATGAAAGAATTATTTGGAGATGAGGTTAATTGTTAGGGCATAGAGTGATTGTTGAGTTGACTTCTTGGGAAAGAATGGCTCACTTAGATATAGAACATAAAAGTGCTCTTGGGCAAGGGTTCCAAGGGGAAATTAAATCATCCCTTTCTTTGAGGTGGTAGTTCTAGCACTATTGAGCGATAAATGATTATAAAAGTCTCGCTTTTACAATTTATACATAACTGAAGAAGAATCCATTGTTGAATATAAACTTGGATTCTCTAATAATTAACTATCAAAATTCAACTTGATAAAACATATTTTGATTGTTTCTTATATACAATAAGAACTAAAAAAAATTCATTTTAATTATATTTACTATTACATATCTCTATTCTACATTATAAAATACACTAATATAATATATGGTATTGAAAATTTTATTTTTGAATTAGAATTTTGTTTATTTTACCTCTTAAAGCTAGATAGTATCAAAATTCAATTAAATATAACTGGGATTGATGAGAATTTAGTATAATTAATCATTGAAAGCCAATAACTATCATATGTGGTTGAATTATATATATTGAAGGTTGGTGAGCATTTTGGTTTTGATAAGATAGATTTATTTTTAATAATCAAAATATCATTTTGATTGAGTAGTGTTGAGAGAAAGTTACAATAGACTTTTCCTATCATAGATTTTGATTTTCCCTCTACCCAAATTCAATTGAAATATGGCGTTTGTGGTAGGATTTTTACTTAATGAGGTAAAGACTCTTCATATCATTGAATTGAGATTCAATTTTTCTTCATCTATGGTTGAAATATAATTTAAATATTTTCTAAGACAGTCTTTATTCAAGATGGTTCTATAGGTAAAAGGTTTTGAGAGGCCTTTCAAGATCTACTATTAGTTGACCATTCCCTTGGCTTCATTGGCTCCAGTGCAAGGGGTTTTTTCAAGAAGATGGTCCCGGGTTCCTTCCTAAATCCATATGTTCTAATTAGGTTTTCTCTTGTTGCCTCGACCCTTGTTCTCCCTAGTTGGATGCTTTTCTCCAAAGCTTCTTTTTAAAAAATGTTTCCCCCTTTTTTGGTATTGGTGGTCACATTCCTTGTGAGTATCTCCCTCTCTTCCACCTACATGGCTATTTTGTACAGTTTTGGACTCTCTTCCACTTTACCTAATAATAACATTATGAAAATTGATATAACACATGCATTCCAAAATAAAAAAATACATAGAAAGTAGCTATATATAACATAAGAGATGTTACGGATATAAAATATTATGAAAAATATCATAATCACAAGATATAAAATTAAAAAATTTAAATTATTAGTTAAACTTAACAATCTATGTACCGATTATACCTAAAAGAAAATTATTTATGCATTGTACCCTATTCAAACCAACATAAAGAAGGTGTTATGACCTTGATTCTATAGATAAAATTTTTTATCAGTAATTAACTTGTGGCTACCTAGCAGTTAATTATGTTACATGAAACCATTACCATCATCTTATATAGGTACTTAAGTCAGCCTAATTGCCATCGATAAGACAATTATCTAGTACATATATAGGAGGTGGAAGTTGCTTGTTTTTTTATAAGGCAAACACTTTTAACCAAATATATGAGCCAATGAGGCCATATACATGTGAACCCATCCCCAATGCTATCACCCTAGTAGAGATTTGAAAATTGGTGAAAAGATTAAGAACACCATTAATTATCCATCACACTATGTCCTTAATAATACATGATAAAGGTCTACTATTATCATCGCATTAAGCGTGTCATTTTATTGAAAAATATTGGAGATAACCCTGTGAAATTATTTTTGGAGGTTGTCTAATAAAAGTGGCATGTTTTAATTAAGTATTTTAATTATTTTTTGCTTCATAATTTTATTTTTTACAAATTTTTTCTTAACAAGTTATATTAGAACATGACCGCCATAGCTGAAGCGTAAGAAATAAGGCATTTTAAAAAGTTGGGAGGGAAAAATGAAATAAACATATCTCTCACTTTATTCACCAATATTTTTTTAACAATAGTTTTTAACTTTCAACTAATAACCTATTATCAACAATAAATTGTTTGATCATATTAAACTATATAAACTAGATCATAGTTGAACATAGGTACTATGAGAATATTAATGATTAAGTCCATCAATAGTCTATAGATAGTTATGGTCATATTGCCAGATTGGACAAGGTACGTATTGATAGGATGAGTATTTGTCATTATTTTGGTAACCTTTTTCTATGCCTAGGATAAGTCTTTCATACACTCTTTTTCCTGTTCACTGCACTTTGTTTCATGTTCACTGCACTCTGTTTTATATCCTCAAAGACTTGTTTAGTATTTGCTTTAGATCAGTAGCATGCAGCCACATGAACTTTAGTCTCATGGTTTGGGTTTTTATAACTTTGGTCAAATATGGTTGAACATTAATTCCTTTTTAAATGCTATATACTTATATGTGACAATCTTCATTTATGTTTCAATGAATAATTAATAATATGGTGAATGAATATGTGTTGCATGCTATGTTGGATATGTGTCAACTTGTTCCTATTAAACGTTTATGATGCATTTATTCGTGAAGACCTGATCCTATAGATAAAGGAACAATGATGAAACTAGTTCAAGAATATAGTTGGTGACAACCAGGATAAGATTAATTCAAGATGATGTTCTTAATACCGAGAAAATCTAGGAAGTAGTGGGAAGCTAGATATGTTCTTCATGTTTGTTGAAATAGTTCTTGTTCCTCTCTATGTGGATGTTTTTACTCCTACTTCTTAGTTGCAATAATGTATCCACCTATTCTCTTGGTGTCATCAGATAGTAGTCAGATTTCCTATTTTATAAATAATCACTACTCTTCTGTGTGAGAGGGGGGCATTAGTTAATTATGATATAGTTGATTTTGAGATAGTGTACTCTGTTATGTTTTTCCATCTTTATGAATACAGTCTTACTTATTTTCACATGAATACAATAACGAAGTGTTGAAGATCCATTTTGTCTAATTGAATCCTGGGTACTCATCCAAGGGGGCCCACTTGGTGAGTAACCCCTGGCAGTATTAGTTTCATTTCCTGTAGCTCATAGTCTTAATTACATCATTTGTTTGTTCCTACAGTAAAAGTTGGCAGAATAATTAAAGAGTTTTGAATTGAGCGTTAACACTTTTACTCAACTTTAGAATTTTAGTTTAGTTACTTTCCAAGTATTTGCTTCCTGCATTCATAGATTAGGTTTGCTTTCAACTCTTTATTCCTGCAGCTTCATAGATAGCATGGGTTGAGAAAGCACTTAGTGCATATATCTTGTAAACCTATTTCAAGTAATGCCTCCCTGAATTGATGATTAAATGAGCCTTCATAACGAGAAAGATCATTGCTCAGATAGGATGTCCAATCTTAGAGTTGAGTCAAGAACCTAGTTTTTTATCGCTTTCTGAAGTCAAGAAAGTATTGCACCCACTCATAGGTTTATAATATCTATTACTATGGTTTTATGATGAAATTGTTGATCTTAGAGAAGAGTGGGGAAATTTTTTAATTGAGCATTTTCTCAATATTATCTAAGGTGAGATTTTTTGAAAATAAGGTTGATACGTATTTGTTAATGATTCATTGATGAAATACAAAATTTTAAACAATTCAAGTATTCCTTGTAAGAACTAAAGGTGGAGATAACTAGATTGTAGAATAAAATTCATTGTTTTTAAAATTTATCATGATGACTTATCCTCTTATATAATGAGCTTAAAGCAATTTTTTTAATAATAGGTTAGTTATGACCAATGAGTTCAACATGTCATAAGGGGTTTAGAGGAATCCTATGAAACAATAATATGCATATGAGGTTAATTGTTAGTACATAGATTGATTCTTGACCTGGTTTCTTGGGCAAGAATGGTGCTAGATATAAAAGAGAAAAGAGCTATTGGGCAAGGGTGCCTAGAAGAAATTACATCATCCTTTTCATGGAGGTGGTAGGTCTTACACTATTGGGTGATAAAGGGTTTGAAAAATCCAACTTCTAGAATGTATACCTATTTTAACAAGAATACATTTCCATATATACTTATATTCTTGAATA
>MU224154.1:26623-39573 GCA_018584345.1 Thuja plicata
GATGATATGGAATAAACAAGAAATTAACCAGCAAAATAGAGATTTAATTCTACCAATGAATAAAAAATCTCTAGAGTTAGAGAACAAACTCAACAAAGACAATATTCTCTAGAAAGTTGGTTGCAAAATTTTATTATTTCAATATGCCTCTATGAGGAGAAATCTATAAATTTAAAAGAAGTAATATCCCTAAAATAAAGGATATGGAAATATTTTCTAGATGAAAAATAAAACATATATAATATGTTATTCCATATCTCAACATGAGATGAACAATACCAACAAAATAACAAATAAAATAATTATATACTAATATATGTTAACATCATAACAACTAGGTTAAACTAACATATTACTTTTACCTTTTTACTTTTCACTTTTCACTTTTACTTTTGATATTTGCATAGGATTAAAACTAATAAAAATAATAGTAAGATAATAATTTATATATATCGTATGCATACCTTAGTATTCCTCATCATTCCTCCCAACAATATTGGCATTGGAATCTAATGCTCGTAAAAGAGAAGGAAACTCTTGAGAGAGTTGATGGTGAGAGATCCAACAAGCCTAATACAAAAGTTGACCTTGCTTTGCAACAAGGTAGGAAGTGGTGGAACCATGTCATGTATGTTGAGTCTTTGTATCAAAAACTCTATCAGAACCAAGCGAAAGCTTAAAATTTGGAACAACATCTACATGATGGCTATTAGGGGATTCAATTTCTAGTGTTCAATCATATTATTTCTCGAGAAGATCAACATTAACAACATCATGGATAGCCAACTGAGCTAGAAGATCAGGTCAAAAAGCATTATCAAATACCTGCAAAAGAATTGTGTAAGGCCCATAGCGAAGTGGCTTGACCTTAATATGTGCTTTCTCATGGAAATGAAATTTGTCCAAATATAACCAAACTTAAGATCCCTAACTTTAAAAGTATGAGGGACAAAATGAAAAATTTGTAAGTTGTTTTTCTTTTCTTGAGTCCTGTGAAGAATCTAAACTATTTTTTACTAAAGATTCTACAAATGTTGAATGAATGCTTGGGACTTATCTTTCTCTTTTTGAATATGCATAGTGGCTAGAGATGGCAAGGATAAAGGAAACACATATGGAGCGAAAGGTTGAAACCCAAGACATACCTCAAAAGGTGAGTGACCTATAAATGATTGTAATACTCAGTTGCAGGCATCCTCTATTTGTGTTAGGCTCAAATCCTACTTGGCAAGAGAATTGTGACTTTCATGTGTGCTCTTTATCTTTCCATATAACCACTTGTTCTTTATCCATAGCTTTCTGAGCATGATACTATTGGTTGATACATTTTTTATAGAAACTGAAGACTTCTCACTTTAAAGATAAGGAAAGGTTGAGATTGAGACTAGCTACCCAAAAATGGATTTCCTATAAATAGTAGTATCCAGAACATCACCAAGACTATCTAAACACTTAAATTGAAGATACTGTATGTTGAAGTTGAGAGGATATAAAATTGATAATGAAGTGCAAAAAATGAGGGTTTTTATAAAAATTACTACTAAAAACATAAACTTTTAAAAATAGTAATTCATTCAAAACTCTCAACTAACTAATCAGTGCACAAAATAACACTTACTAAAAATAGTATTTCACAAAAGAATTGTCTAAAATCTCTCTAGAAAAAAGTGTGATTTATCTCCATTAGTGTATCTAACCATATTGGTTACATGAAAATACTCCTCTGACCGCATTGACATTAATCCAAAAAGCCAACACCAATTGTAGTAAATAAAAAGAAAAAAATAGTTACATTAGATCAACTAATCTTGGGTATTAGCAATTGATGAAGCTCACCATGGACAAAGAGTTTTGCAATGACCTTTTCTAGAACAAGTTCATCCTTCTTAATGTTATTTCCTTGTTTTAGATCACTTCACAATAGGATTTCTGTAGCTCACATATTGAAAATATTAGTATCATAGGTCCAAGTTTGTATATCCTTTGCAAGGTGGTCATAGATATGAACAACCATCTTCTACTTAGTTTCCCATTCATTGATAGATGTTGAGATTGGATTTAATATAAGCTTGGGTGGTTGAGATAAGAGAAATAATTTGTTTTCTTCTTTTCTAGTTGGCCTAGGTAGTAGAGGCATGATTTGTGTAACATATGGAAGGACACAAACATGTATATTTTTAATCACGTGGAGAGAAATATTGAGATTATTATTATAATAATATACGACAATATTTTGGAAGTGCTCAATAAATCAGTCTTTAAGGGTTTTACCCTAGTGTTCACTTGGAAATATTAGGAGAACTCCATAGCTTGGCTCGAGCTCAAGATTCTACCAATATTTGGGTAGTAGAAGAATAAGACTAATACTAAAGGACCATCTCATTAGATTCCTTCTACTATATGTAGACTTAAGCTTAACTTTTGCAATTCTTTGAACAAGAACCTAGGAAATTCAATTTTGGGCACAATTTGCGCAACATATTCATTGGTCTATATGTACTCATTCATTCTATTTAGAGATTGAGACTAAAAATATCACATAACAACAACACTAATGTTAGGTCTCTTGAAATGTACAAATCATGATAAGAAACTTTAGACACCTGAAAATGTCCTCATGAAATCATAAAAGTTCATCTAATAATTAATTAGGAATTTAAGTTTATTTAATTAATTCATCACTCTCTTCTACTATTATTTAAATAAATAAATATTTATTATTTATTTAAATAATTCATTTTCCTTTTCTTTTCCAAAAATTAAATAAATACTTACTCAAATAGTTTATCCTTACCATAGTATATTTCCCCTATTTATGGAATAAACAACTTTTTTTTTATTTTATAAATTTATTTATCCCATTTCTTCATATTTATCTAATCACCTCTAATCACATCAATAAAACCCTAAATTTTCTCACTGTACCACTTTTCACTTGTCTCTTCATTTCACCTTTCTCACCCCTCCTATGTCTAGGTTCAATTCACCTTGAAAATTCAACACACCTCTACCACCACTTAATCTCAACCACTCATTTTACTATTGCCTCTTAATCCTATATAGACCTTTCAAAACCCTACCTAACCTTGTATCCTATTAAATCTCTTGTTGCCTCTTAATATCAGCCATTGGTTTTCATGAGGATTCTATTAAAGATATTTTCTCCTCATCTTGACTATAATCGAGAATATCTTGTGTAATTTTTAGCAAACCTTATGATCTTGTATACATGTGCCCTAGATATATTTGAGGGAACATTATCATTTGAACCATCATAGCCACACTTGCATCACCATGCTTGAATCATTCTTATTATCAATCAACCATCTCCATTCTTGATAGTCTCTTTTGCTTTGTGGTACAAAACTAAGAGCATCCCCATTCCATTCATACAAGATCTCAAGGTACAGAGGAGGAGAATAGAATCAAGTTTTTCATAGAGGAATTTGATTTTATTTGATATTTATCTAATATGTTCTTGTACTTTTATGTAGTGTTCTCTTGGATGATGATTGAATGATTAATAAATTCTTTTCTTATTGTTGGGATAAATTGGGGTTTATAGTTTTGTATTGTATTTCATTTTCAGTCATGATAAAAAGAAAGATGATATCAAGGAGATTCTATGATTTGCATCGATACGAACAAGAACAAGGGTTTGTCCAATTGGGAATTGAATAACATTGTTAGAATTTATTGAGATTACTTAAGTAAGATGGGCCTCTTAATAGGCCACATCTACAAAGAAGCTAATTTAGTAGCATATTTTCTTTCTAGATATGGTGCTGAGGTGGATACATACATGCATGTTGGTTTTGATTTTCAATTATGGGATTGTTTGGGACATTAAGAAGGAGGCAATGAATCATAATCTTGATGGTGACTAAGTGGGATTTGATATTCCTAATCTAGATTTTCTATCCTGTCATTCTCTTGACCCTTCTTTTCCTATTATCCTTTATGGGGTTTTTGTGGATGTGCATGGTGTTCCTTCCTTTATTTGACTCTAGGGTGGTAGTGAAGAATGAGATATTTGGCTCTTAGATTGTGTTGTTTATGTATTTTGGGTCATCATTGCTAGTTTCTTGTTGATTCTTTGGGATGGTCCCCTAGGTGGTCATTTCTAAGGTGATAATAAGTGCTATTTTGGGGATTTCTTGGGGTTCTTGTAGGATTGGACCTAGCACCATATCTACTTATATATGGTAGGGTGAAGATATTTTGTAATGGAAATATTATTTCACTTCAAGGTTTATTGCAAGTGCATTCATGAGTTAAAAAAATAGTGGGTGTGGTGATTCTTGCAACTTGAAGGGGATTCTATGAGAGATGTGGCGATGAATATCACAAGTTTCAATCTCTTGGTTCAAGATAAAGTGTACGATAGGGTAGCTTCTTCTTAAGGTTGGTACGAGTCTTGGATGAGTGGTTGTGGGGTATATAGTTTGCATTTTTTCTAATGACTTGATTGAACATAGAGGTAGTAATATAGGTAATTCAAATGATTCCTTTCCTTCCCCTAAACGGTTTATTGGTTGGCATTTTCAAAGCTAGCATGGTGGCATGAGGTAGTGGTGTGAAGAAGGCCTTCGCCTCTTTAGGAAAGGTCTACAAAAAATTAATTTAGATGCATTTGAGGCTCATGTTAGTGTCAATGGAGATCTCTTTTTCTCTCTCAAATAGATGGGATCTATAATTTTTTGGTCAATTAATATACATCCCACATAAGATGTTGTGATTGTTTTTCAAATTAATATAGAGAGATGCCCCCTATAGTAGCACTTACAACAAAAAATAGCATTCCTTATATCAAGTTATATAAATGATAGATGGATTACTTCTAAAAGGGATTTGGTAATATATAACTTTGACGAAGCCTCCATAGATAATCAAAACATTTCAAGGGAAAGAAAAGTTAATATAGATAATAATGGTAAATTTGTCTTGGTTTTCTTTTGTTAATTTCTAATTCTATTGGATAAAGTGTTGAAGTGTCTCAGATATCAACATTATTGGGCTACCAAAATTCAAACATTTTTATGATTTTCAAAATTGTGTCAATTATATTGAAAAAGTAGTCAAGAATGTAAGAATGATGCAAATTGAATTAAAAATTTTAATTTTAATTACAAAAGTATATTTATAAAAAAGTTAAATGTTACACCTTTTATTGTGGGATGACTTGTTCCCATCCTTTCCCATAGTCCTTGGTTAAACATCTTAATAAATTTTGAAGTACCTTATTAATTACTTTTTTTTTACCATCTATTTGAGGATGATATGTAGAGTTATGTGCCAAATTGGTTCCCAATCTCCTCTACAGTGTTTTCTAGAAGTGTCCCATAAAATTCACATTCCTATCTGATACAATATTGGCTGGGAAACTATGTATCCTTACTATGTCCTTAAAGAAAAGGTGGGCAATGTAACTGGCATCATGTGTTGTTTTACATGGGATAAAGTGACTCATGTTACTAAATCTTTCTACTACCACAAACGCACTATCGAAACCAATTGGTGTTCTAGGTAGCCCCACTATGAAGTCCATACTTATGCACTCCCAAGGCCTATTTGTGATGGGCAATTGCTGATAGAGCCCTACATTTGAAGATGATCTTTTTTCCTTCTGACATACTCCACATTGCTCAACATACCTCCTTACATCCTTCTGCATCTAGGCCAATAATATAATCTCTCCACTATGTCTAGGGTCTTTTTTAACCCAAAGTGTCCACTCAAGCTTCCATTGTGCTTCTCTTGAATGAGGTTCTCCCTCATGGAACACCTTGGAACACATAGTTGTTTCCCTTTAAATAGTAAACTATTCTAAATTGTATAGTCTGCATATTCACTATGGAAATGATTATCAAAATTTGTGCATACCTTGTAGATCTCTGAGAAATCTGCATCTCCTTCATATAGATCCTTAAATCCTTCTAGTCTTGTGCTCTGAAATTGTATCTCTTGGACAGTAAGAAATCTCCTACTAATTGCATCTACAACTTTGTTGTTCACTTCCTTCTTGTGTTTGATTGTGGAGGTGTATGATTGCAAAAACTCCATCCACTTTATATGTTTCATACTAAGCTTCTCTTGTGTATTTATGTAGCTTAAGGCTTGGTTGTTTGTGTATACAAAAATTACTTTTGGAAACAAATAGTGCCTCCACTTCTTAAGTGCTTGTACCAAAGCATAAAGCTCTAGATAATAGGATGAATAGCTTAACTTTGCCGCATTCAATATCTCACTAAATAAGGCTACTGGTCTTCCTTCTTGACTTAGGACTGCACCCACTGCTATGTTGTTAGCATAACATTCCAGAATGAATAATTTGTCAAAACTTGGCAACACCAGTATAGGTTGGGTAGTCACTTCTTACTTCAATCTTTCAAACCCTTCATTGGCTTCCTTGTTCCATATGAACTTTTTCTTGACTCCACCCTTTATGGTATCTAAGATAGTTGTACAAATTTCACTGAATCTCCTCACAAACTTCCTATAAAACTGACCCCAGCCATGGAAGCTTCTCACTTCTATCCCTATTTTTGGAGTAGGACAACTTAGAATGGCTTCAACTTTGATTTTATCCATCTTCAAGTCACCTTGCGAAACTACAAATCCTAGGTAGACTAGTTCTTGTTTCATGAACTCACTCTTCTCAAGATTTATGGTTAACTTCTCTTCTTAGAGTTTTTTCAATGCAATCTCTAGGTGTTTCATATGCTCTTCTTTGGTTTTGCTAAAGATGAGAATATCATCTAGGTAGACTACTACAAATACCCCTATGTAATCCTTTAAGACTTCATTAATGACCCTCATAAAAGTACTAGGTGTATTTGTAAGCCCAAATGACATTACTAACCGCTCATATAATCCCTCTATGGTTTTAAAGGAAGACTTCCACTCATCCCCCTCTTTCACCCTAATCTGATAATATCCACTCTTAAGGTCTATTTTAGAAAAGTACTCAGTACCCCCAAGACAATCCATCAAGTCCTCTATTCTATGAATAGGAAACCTATACCTAATTATTATCCTATTTATTTCCCTACAGTCAGTACACATTCTCCACTTACCTCCGTTTTTAGGAGCCAATACTACTGGAACAACACATCGACTGATTTTCTTTCTTATCAAACCTTGATCAAAAATCTTTTGAACCTATCTTGCAATCTCCTTGTTTTTCTCTGGTGTCATCTTATAAGTAGATTTGTTTGGAAATGATGCCCCTGGCACAAAATCAATCTGATGAATTATTTCCATTTGTGGAGGTAGTGTAGCTAGTGTCCCATCACATATGATTTCCTTAAATTGATCCAACAACCATCTGACTTCTGCAAGCATAGTTGTCTGATTGGGTGTGTCCTCCTCCTTTGGTTTCACCAAGATAGCATAGCCAAATCCTTCTTCCTTCCTCATGTCTTGTAGGAATTCTTTCCCACTCATTAGGAGTGTATTGGATTCCATCTTCTCCACTGTATCTTCTTCTATCAAGGACTGTATTTTATAAGTCATTCCATTCTTCTTGAATGAGTACTTATTCCTTACCATGGTGGACTGCCTCCATGTCATATTGCCATGGTCTTCCTAGCAATAGATGGCATGCATCTATTGGTAGCACATCACAAAGTATCTCATCTTGATACTTGCCTATGGTGTAATCAACCCACACTTGTTCATTGACCAATATGTTTTTCCCCTTATTCAACCAAATTACTTTGTAGGGACAAACATGGGGTACCTTAGTTATTTTTAACTTCTACACTGCTTTCTCTAAGATCACATTATCTGTAGACCCTGAGTCTATTATGACCCTACACACCTTGCTAAGAATCTTTCCCTTGACTCTAAAAAGAACCCTCCTTTGTTTGTGTTCATCCTTGGTAGGTTCTTTGATCAAGCTCCTCCTAAGCATAAGGCTTTCTCCTTTCTCTGAATCAAGACTTACCTCAGAGTGTTTTGTACTGTCTTCCTCTTACACATATGAAATTTTATTCTCTCCTTGTGAAGATGATGGCTTATCCAGACACCTATAGGGAGGGTGACCCAATTGGCCACAATTATAACACATCATTGAAGCAAAATGTGAGCTTCTTCCAAAACCACCTGATCTGCCTCTTCCACCACTATGAAAACTTCTTCCTCTGCCATATCCTCCTTTATTGTTTGACTCACTTGTTTTCTCAATGAACTTAGAGTCTCCTTGATCTCTGGTGTCATTGCTTCTGCCACTAGAACCTCCTCTATGTCCCCCTCTGGAGTCTCTACCTCTTCCTCTACCCCTAAAGCTTGAATCTTGCTTCTTTTTGAGTTTTTCTTCCACCTTAAGGGCCATTTGAAAACAACCATGGATAAAAGTTAAGGTAAAGAGGCTTATCTCTTCTTGAATGCTCCACCTAAGTCCATTGAGATACCTAGCAACTTTAATTCTCTCTATCTCTTGCACTCTAGACCTAAGGCATAGTTTTTGAAATTCTTCAGTGTAGGATGCCACATCTAAGTCCTTTTGTCTGAGATTCTATCTCTTTTTATGTAGTTGGATTTCATAATCCTCTGGTAGGTAATTTTATTTTACCTTAGCCACCATAGCCTTCCAATTAACTATTGGCTTCTTCCCTTACCTTTCTCATTCCTCTTGCAAGAACTTCCACCAAGTTAATGCTTGCCATCTCAATCTTGATTTGGCTGTCTTTACCTTATGTGCCTTAGTGATTCCATCACACTCGAAGTGAGTTTCCATACCCTAAATCCACTCCATCACCAATTCTGCATCCATTCAGCCAGAGAATATAGGGATGCATTCTAGTGCCTTGCCTCTTAGTGCTTTCAGGGTTGTGTGGAAAGGTTCACCAGGCAATGGAGGGCCTGGTTCTGGTTCTGCCTCCTCTTAAACTTGATTCTTTCCTTTGTCTTTATCCTATCCTAACTCTTCTTTCATTTTTCTTTCAGTCTCTACAACTTCTGCTAACTTTTGCTTCATCTCCTCCATAGCTTCTTCTAGTATTCTATTCATGACTTTTTGTTCTGACAAATCTCTTGCCAACTCTGCATTGGTCACTATGGTGCTTTCTCTAATTGACTCACTTCTTTTTGTCATACACAATTCACTTCCCAAGCCTTTTCAATGGCTCTGATACCACTTTGATTAGGAGATCTAACTCTCAAGAGCACTCTTGCTCTTCTCAAGACCATCTCTTTGGTCTTCCTAGGTTACTTATCTCTACCCTAACTAGAGGACACACCTAAGGTTCCCCTACTCCCTCTAGATCTCTCCACCAACTTCAAACTCTCTTCATCACTACACAAATCCACTATGCACCCATAGGCTCAATCATGCAACTATGCTCCCAAATTTCTCTTGGAAATCGGAAAAGGTTTTCCCACTACTTCCCCTTTACTTTCAATCAATCTTGACCCATTCTAATGGATTCTTCCAAAGATTTCCAATTGAGTTCACTAATTTATTGTTTTAGGCCTTGTAGCATTTTTAGCCCAATTAGGCCTCCTAGAAACTAAAAACTTGGATTTCTTCCCAACTATCCTTTGAAACCCACCAAAATAACTATGGATTATTTATATGTTCACCCTAATCTTAAATATTTTATAATTTTTAAGTTCCCAAAGTGTCTGTACATTGGACTTTCACCAAACCCCTATTTTCAAGGATTTCTAGAGCAAGTATGACAGTCTGGTTTCTTCTTGACTCCAAGGTGCTCACCTAAACTCCTAAGAACTTCTCCTCTCCACCAACTATCCTTTATACATGCCCCTACACTCTCCACCTTGTGATTGGCACAAATGAATTCTTCAAGAAAGTCTTCTTGCCTCTGCACTGTACAAACTCCTAGCTAGAATACCACTGTACTCATCTAGGGCCTGCTTGAATAAATATCTCCCCTGCACACAAAGACTCCAAAATCCATATTTACACTATTTAAAAATTTTCCTTCTTTATCCCAAGTGTCCATAGGGTTTGAACCACAGGAATTCAAGAAGGAGCCATATTTACATGGTTGCCTATGGACTGGACAGCGAACCAGGAAAACTTAAAGAATTTACAAAATGATAAAGAAATGTACCAAAATTCTAAATTGATTCCACAAAGATTAACTAAATAAAAATTACTAAATTTTCAATGCATCATCGTAGACCATTCAATCCATTAAAGGTCTGGATGATGGAAAAAAAACTTTGTTACACAGAATTCAGTGCTTCTTCCTATTCAATCTGTACAAACTGACAACCCCCTCCCAGATTATGGTTTGTCAAACCTTATATATGTCAACCCCATATTCTTAGACCATAAGGTCATGATTTGAACACATTTAAAGCTATTTCCAATATTTTAGGAAATGTTGTCATGACAACTTTGCAAAGTTGCAAAGTTGTCATGAGCAACTTTACAACTTTTTGTACATTTGACAATCTACTATCCCTTCTTTCTCAAATCGATCCAAAATCAACACATTGCATCCTAAACACTTAAAAACAATAAAATAACATCTTTCCCTTCAATTTGGGGTCTTGGTCAATGTTTGACCAACTTTGACTATTCTAGGACTTAAGCACTAGAACCTATTTGAACCAACCAAAAACATGACTCAAAAGACTCTTACCTACAAACACACATCACATCAAACTTGGGACTTTCTCATTAGTCCTTATTACCCTGACGGTTGGCTAGAACCACCTACAAGCCAAAACTATCAAAGATCTTCATTGAGACCTTAAGGTGCTCCTACACCAATTATTGTCTCAAAAAATGTCTTTAGAAAGATAATATAAACTGCTAATATTGTTGTCTCTTGGAAGACAATTTTTAAGAGAATATTGCTTTTGTCTCTCTTGAGACGATATAAAATTATGAATTTTAAAAAATAGCTCACTATTTGAATAAATCAATATTATTAAATATAAACCATAATATTATTAATTTATTCGTGTTAGTGCATTAAGAAATCAAACAACCATCATCCTTCTTCTAATGCAAGTGTTCTTCTATTTATCTAGCACCCTTTAAAGATGGACCATAAAGTTTGATTTGAAACACCAATTTATCAAATTCTTTTATAGATAAAAATGTATTTCCATCAACTATAGACTATAGATGCAACATAAAATTTGATTTGAAACATCAATTTATCAATTTTTTTTATCTATAAAAATATATTTCTAGGTAATATGGACTATAGAAACTTAGAATCTCTAATCATCAATGTGACATATCTGAAGTGTTGGATACTCTATTTTCTAACCACAAAATTTTCTAGAAGGTGCTACTCTAAATTTTTAAAAAAATTGGAAGACAAACAAATTACTCGTTCTTTTGTTGCAAAATCTTCGTGTAGGAAAAGTAGCCCTTTCTCTTTCTTATTAATAATTTATTTTTTAACAATAGCCTACAAAGAGTTGGAAAAATAATAAGCGTCTATTTACCGTTATCCCTTTTTAGATCCTAAAATTGTTTTTTTTTTAAATCTATTTTGTGGCTTCTTTCTTTTCAATGACATACTCTTCCTTACTCGAGGAGTCTTCGGCCATCTAGCTGCCTTTATTCACCTTCTCAAAGATTTTTTTCACATTCTTGTATGTTTTGTCTCTAAAAATATAGCTTCTTCTCATGAGCTTCACACCTTTATGAAAATAAAGGTCTAAATAAACAATCATATTATAAAACATGTTATACGATAAAAGACCAGGTAAACTGGATTTTTTTTTACAATGTGAGGACTATAAGTCAACCCAAGAATGATTGCAGTAGCTCAATGTGATCAATTTATTTTATGAAATCAAGAGCTTTCTTTAAAATATACTAGTATACAAAAAATGAAACTAAATAGCATATTGAAAATGAATTATATGTAACTACCCAATGCCACCTGGAATAGCATAAGAAACTTAAGAATATGTTAGAATTGGAAAAAGTAGCCACATATTCTTTGATAGGAAATAAAACACTATAATTTTATAAGCAGGATCCGAAATAGACATGTATAACAGATTCATAGCTCTGCCGAGTAAAAAAGAAAAAAATAATGGTGACAATAGTGTTACACATAGTTAAACTTGAATGAATATCACTGTCTTTGAAGTTAATCTTTACGAGCTTCAACATCTTGTAGCAATCAAACTGCATCGACATGTTTATGTTTGGCTTCTTCTTACAAGGCTTCTCCTTCATGCATTATGTTATGAGAGACTTTACATTGGTAGAAGCCACCAATGCACATACTTTTTCCAACTTATTTTTGAAGACAAACTTTATTTCAGAAGAATCAGCTCACATTTCATGTAATTCCTTCTCTAGATAGAATCAGTGAGCATATCAATCTAAAGGTTACAAGCAATAAAAAAATCCAAATGACACAATACACAAAGTCCTATTTAGTCGAGTCTGTTGGTGCTCAAAAATGCTGGATCATTTTGAGGCCAACTGACAGGCATAAAGATATGCCTCTGCAATTCTGACTCGATCGAGCCAAGGCTGGTAGGCCTAAAAAGGGTGCTTTCTAACTACACAAATACATGCACAAACAAAAGCAAGTCCTCCAAAAGGGATTAATAATCCTTGGAGGATAATAACTTGATTTCCTAACTGCTAAATAGTTTGATATCTAAATTGAAACCTAGAAATATTGTTAAAACCTAATGAATGCTTTGTAAAGAAGATAACAGATATAATGTATAGATTACAAAAAGAACAAAATGCCAATTACAAATGAAAATAGGATCAGTGCCTAATGCTGTATTGGGAATAGAGTCAATTATATTCAATCTTACGTATAAATAGAGACGGTTTTAAAGTAACTCACTCCTGTAAAGCGAGACCATCATCCTACAGGCTTCCGTTGAATCACAAATTCAAAATAATTTATACAATTAGTCCTATCAATTTTAACCCAAATTAAGAGCCCGAAAGGAACAATAACAGGTTCACAGACCTTGCAATT
>MU224154.1:67892-78328 GCA_018584345.1 Thuja plicata
TTTTCATCTATTAATTAATGGTTTGTTAATCATTAATTAATCATCTATTTTCCTCTAAATTCATTCCCCAAATCATCTAATCAAATTCCCAAAATTAATTAAATAATTAATTTTATTTAATTAATTAGCTTTAATTAATTAATTACCATTAATTAATCAGTTAAACTCAATTTCCTATAGTTTAAATTCAAATATTTAAACTTACTAATTAAATTCTTCCAATTAAATTAATTTCAATTAAATTAATTTAATTTCATCAAATAAAGGAATTCTAAATTAAAAAGAATTCAATTATCTCACATGTTGAAAACAATAATTAAATAAATGAATTAAATATTCATTTATCTTCAAAGAGATAACTCTAATCAGATCACATGGGTTACTCCACCCATCTCTCCAGTCCACATGGGTAACTTCACCCACCTCTTCAATTCAAAAAGGTAACTCATAATTAGCTCTTCAGTTAACCAAACTCTATCTCCTCTTTACCAAATGAAGAGGTGGAGTTTACTAAGGACCTCTCTAGTCCCTTTTGATCTCAACCATTCATCTCCCCGTCTCTAGGATTGATCTCAACCGTTCATTTCCTCCTTAATTCCTATATAATAAACCCTTCATAACCATTTGAAGGATCCAGGATTTCAAGCTCTCATGCGCCATTACTTCATCAGTTTGGTTCTAGCATTCAAGCCATCTTGCGATCACACACACACATTTCAAATTATAAAATTCTCGACGCTTCTCAAGTCATAGACGCTGCCCTGCCAATACTGAGCATCAAGAACAACGTTTCAAAAGGAGTAGAGAGAAACAATAGAAGCTTCAAGCATCATGGGGTTTGCATTTATTTTTTTTCCTTTCTCTTGCTTGTACATTTTATTGATTACATTTCTAGTTATTCATTTAGTAGTCATTGTGTATTTGGTTATATCAATTGTGAAACCTTTGCTACTGACCCTTGCCTTTGGAAATCTTGGGAATCCCACGGATCAACGAGAAAGAGAGGCGTACATTTTGGTGAACCCAACATGAATCAAACAACCCAAATATCTCTTGCAGACGAAGAAATGGATTGATTAACCATGACCGTACGGTCTTAAATTTAAAAATTAGACTTTTCTTCAAAATTTGTATTATTTCACAGTTGCTGGTATTTTACTGCAATCGACGAAATTGTGCCACAATCGACTAGTTTAATATCGCAATTGATTGCAGGCTTTCGCAATTATTTTGTCTATTTCTTGTCTTCTTTCTTCTGGTATTGTGCCGCAATTGCTTGAGCCAGGCCGCAATTGCTAAAATTTTTCCGCAGTTGCCCGATCCATGCTGTAATCGACAACATTTCACTACAGTTGACAGTGCTTTACTGCAATCGACAGAAATTTTCCGCACTCGACAATACTTTTCTGCAATAGGAGAAAAAATTGCATTTCAGATCCAAGTCTTTTGCCCATCTGTTTCTAAACTGATATTTTTGGTTTTCTGTGCAGGATTGGACAAAATCACCGAGGATAGAGAAGGGTAAGTTTTTGGTAAGCATCATTCATCATTTCAAAGTTACATATATTCTCATTTTTACAAATAATCCTTTTTGGTACTAACTTGTTTAAACAAAGCAAACTAAAAAGAATTCATTTGTCGATTTGGGTTTAAAAAGAACAGTGCTTGCAAAACATATCACATCTCATATTTTGGATTTGGGCTTAAAATTGACGTGGAGATTAAAACTGAACAAAGGCAAAAAATCTCTCAATTTGGTGCATTAAAATTGAACAAGCAATCAACACCTACTTTTTGGGCTTAAAATTGAACATTGGTGCTTGTATGGTGATGTAGCTTAGTTCACATTTCAAAATTTGGAGCTTAATCGATTTACCTTGTGTCTTGAGTTTTGGGTGCACTTGCACAAACTATTAGATTATGTAAACCTTTACTTTTTTAGAAAGGCTTGTCCAGGGAATGCGCTTCTTCCTTGGAGGATGACCTTAAACCGGTAATCCTTCCGATTGGTATATAAACAAGACGCGAACCAAAGTTTCATCTTATCTGGCCAAGCTCAGGCAAGGCGTGTTGATAATAGTCTAGATCGGGTGAATATCCCTAAGGATCCAGCGTGGTCAACTAGGCTCTTAAGTGAGTCACGCACGTACAAATTGATTGGAGAGACACCACGGACCCTTACTACAACCTTGGTTATTTAGAGGCCAACCCATTTTACCTCCGAAAAGATACCTTATTATAGTGCAAGGGGTTGCATAATTTCCCCCCAAGATTCCCAACATATGTGTCCCACGGTATTTGTATAGTGAAAGAGATCTTCACTTCACGGCAACAATACCTGGAAATGGGAAAAACATGGGCACCTACGTCATGGATCTTCGTGTCCTAGTAGTGTGACAATTGTTGTGTGAACTAACAGAAATTCAAGCATTGGGCCTATAACATTGTATTCTGAAGCCATTTGACATAGATTAATCTGATTGTTCATTGTTGAGACCTCGTGATAACCTTGCAACTTGAAAAAGTTGTAGAACATACACATTTTCAGTCTTCATTCTTCAACACACAATGTCTATTGTGCTTGTTTCTTTGATCAGTTTCTGAAAATGCAAAATAAAACATCCAAACTATCAAAACATGTTAAATTCTAGGGTTGTCAAACGTCAACTGTCTTGCAAATCAGAAGCATTGTTCCAAAAATTTCAAAAGTATCAAGTAGTGATACTTATCCTCTAGTATTTTTTTTAAACTGTTCCTCATTTACCGCAGTTGCCCGCATTGTGCCGCAATTGAAGGAAGTTTTCCGCAGTTGACCTTTTAATTTCCACAAACATCATGTTTATTACCACAATTGACTAGTTATTTTACCGCAATCGATGAAATTGTACCGCAATTGACTAGATATACTATATTCATGTTTTGACCTAAAAACCTTGAAATAATTCTTCATTTGGTGTCCAAAACTAGTGTCTATCCCAGAAAAATTTGAAGAACATTGTGTGAATCTCTAAACATTAAAGATTAACCTTTCTTTGTTAAAAGCATGATTATTGTCAAAAACATTGTTAGTTCAAAAGCTCAGACTTGAAATACCTTGATCTCATCATTTCAAATACCATCATCTTTTTCAAAGTGACTTTGTCCAAAGCAAAGGTTGGGAAATCCTATCTTTTTATCATCACCACTTTGAGATCAAGTTATATCAAAATCTGTCCTTAGAATTACCTTTGTCCAAAACATAACTCGGACTTCCTCAAGAAAAGGATCTTCTTCCTTGTTTTCTTTATATCACTTGTTTTAGTTACAAAACCTGGACCACACTATGTCTCAAACACCTCATGACAGACCTTACACAAGGTCTAAGGCTAGAACTCAACCTGATGAGTCATATATCATCTGTTTCCCCACTTGGGAGACAAAGCAAGAGAATGATCCCTTTGCGAATACCAGTCCTACTCTATTCATTGAATAGCCCCGTGGGGCAGCCTTTTTCCAAGATATCATAGAGGAAGAACTCGAAGATGTGGAGCAAGATGCTTACACCATGAAAGTAGTTGACATTGTTGTAGAGAGGAACCCTAAATGTTACTTAGCCATGCTAATAAAGAAGGGAGTCAAAATCCCCGCTGAATTTAGTATATCGACTATATGGCCTGAAAACCCTCTTGCAGGTCAAAACACTGCTCAATCTCCTCATATGCTACCTTTTGTGTCACAAACCTTTCCACCATTGATATTACCCACATTGACATAGACTATATCCGGTCAAACTAAGGACCCAAACCAGGCCAGCACATCTTCCACTCAAAGCATGACAGGCTCGCAACTAAGTGCACCCATGGTCACTAGTATGTCTACACCTTTGGTCTCATGGCCAGGACAATCAAGCTCTCATGCTATGCCTTCCATCCCACCAAACACCAATTGTTCTGAAACTATGTCACTACTGCGATCAATTCACACTAGTCATGGGATCAATACTCCATGCCCATAGGGATCCATCTCGGCAAGAATGACTTACAGTCAAGGCCCACCCAAGGCTACATCTTTGCCCATTACACCCCTGTAATAGCAACCCCAGCTTCAGTTGCCTCAAATCCAACCTCTGCAATAGCAACCCCAGCTTCAATTGCCTCAATTCCAACCTCCGCAACAGCAACCCCAGCTTTAATTGCCTCAATTCCAACCCCCGTAACAGCAACCCCAGCTTCAGTTGCCTCAAATCCAACCTCTGCAACAACAACCCCAGCTTCAGTTTCCTCAATTCCAACCTCTACAACAGCAACCCCAGCTTCAGTTACCTCAATTCCAACCCCCGCAACAGCAACCCCAGCTTCAGTTGCCTCAAATCCAACCTCCACAATAGTAACCCTAGCTTCAGTTGCCTTAATTCCAACCCCCACAAAAACAACCCCAGCTTTAGTTGCCTCAAATCCAACCTCAACAACATCAACCCTAGTTTCAATCCCAACCTCAGCAGCAACAATACCAACCCCAACAGTATCAACCACAGTTTCAATCACAACAACAAATGCATCACAACCCACCCTGGGCTACTCGTGTGCCCCCATTTACAAATCACTTGGTGGGGAATCAATATCAAGTCCCTAGGATGAAATCCTATGTTCCTACTCAAGGGACACAGAGGCGCAGCCTCATACCCACCATAGCACAAAGGAATGTTACACACCAGCCTCAGAATCAAACGGACATGTTAATGCAAAAAATGCAAACCCTTCAAACCCAAATGATGGATATGCAAAATTAGGGGCAAACTAAGTCATATACCATAGAGGACTTATACCCATACCCCTTTGACCATTCTCTTCACATGTCTTCGTTCCCAAATCACTTATCGGTACCAAAATTTGACAAGTATAGGGGCAATACCAACCCTATTGAACATATCTGAGAATTCTTTGCTAGTTGTGTCAAAGTCGCCCATGATGAGACATATTTAATGTGAATGTTCCCACAAAGTTTTGTCGGACTAGCAATGGAATGGTTCTTGCATTTACCCCATGACATTCAGTCTTCGGGTGAACTGGTGAAAATCAAGGCTCCCTTCCATCATAACATCGAGCGCAAGGTTAGCATCAAGGACCTTTGCGATATCAAACAGAAAGATGGAGTCTTTTGTGAAATTCTTATAGAGATGGAGGAATATGAAAAACCACATAACATATGATGTGCCCGAACAAGACTTAATAGTCATGTTTGTTGACAATCTAATCCCCGACATGTCATTCACAACAGAACTACAGTTAGCTCCAAACTTCACACAACTCATCGAAAGAGGAGTTCATTGTGAGTAGAACTTGGTCAAATGAGGAATCCTTGCAGATCCCACACAAACGAATACGAATAAAAATGCAATGGATAAATCTAAGTGGTGGAACAAAAACAAGAATGTCACTAAGGATGGTGTTATTAATGTGAAGACAGTTAACTATGCACAACCCAAGGTGTCACTGCACGGCACACCTGTGGCCAACCAGAAACCCACAAGGCCCACTCAACAAGCATACATCCAAAACCAACCTCCTCCAGTACAAGCGGCCGCTGTGTCAAATAATTAACAACAGAATTAACGAAGACCACAGTTTCAATTCCAGCAATGAGATTTCACACCATTAGGAGAGCCGATAGAATCAACTTTACACAAGTTGATACAATCAAACACTATCACTCTCCTAAAAATCAGGGATTTTGAACAAGAAGAAAACAAACCAAGGTGGTATAATGACAAAGAATTATGTGAATTTCATCAGGTAAAAGGACATAAAACATCCAACTGTTACCGATTGAAACATGTTATCCAAGACCTGATTAACATAGGGACCATCGATGTGACCAATACCCAAACCAAAGGTGCAACTGATCACACTATTTTCAATGATACCTTTCATGACCACAACAAGGGAAAAGCTTCCGGGTCTGGTGGACCAGCAAAACAAGTCAACTATACATATGCTAATAGTGATAACACTATCAATTGCCTCAATCCTTCAAATAGCCATGTGGCTATGATCACTATTAGAGACCAAGGTAATAAATGTGTTGTAACAACGTGTCACGCTAGAGTTGTCTTGAAAGGAGTACCATCCTCTTCTACTACACCAGCCAATCCTACAGCAAACTTAGATCTACAAACAAGCATAGTGGACCAACTAAAGCGCACACCTTCCCAGATCTCCATGTTTGACCTATTGCGCATATCTCCACAACATAAGCTGGCACTTGACCAAGCCCTTCAGAATGCAACTGTCCCAAGGGACATAACACTCGAAAGCTTCCAAACAATGGTCAACCATATAACTACTAACAAACACATCACATTTATAGATCGTGATGTGTCGTCGCATAAAACCCTGCATAATGATCCTCTGCACTTACTTGTCCAGGTCTACAAAAGCGCTATTCGTAGGGTCCTTGTTTATGGTGGAACTGGGTTAAACATCTGTACTCTAAATTTAATCAAGCAACTGGGATATTCAAAATCAAGCATTGATTTCACAAGGAGGATATAAATATTAGAGCTTATGATGAAAAGGAAAGGTCCTCTAAAGGTATTATCATTCTACCTGTTTGTATTGGTCCTGTGGTAAAAAACACTCCCTTCCAAATCTTAGAACTTGAGTTGGGATACAACATGCTACTAGGGAGACCTTGGATACATGAAATGCAAGTTGTACCCTTGACATACCATCAATGCATCAAATTCCCACACCAGGGAGAGGAGATCATCATAGAGGGAGATCCCAATCCGTTCCAATATTGTAATGCGGTCCAAATTAGCACTGATAACTAGGTACCATCAAACCAAGATGCAAGCATCCCATCCTCTTTAGATTTGAATCACAAGGATATCACACAAGCAATAGGAAAGATAGTCATTAACCAGGATGCAAGTATTCCTTCCTCTTTAGATTCAAAACTTAAAGATATCACACAAAAAATAGGCAAGATATCCATCATAGACAAGGGCTATGGTGAATACAGATATGAAGAGGCTTTTACTATCATGCACATGCCTCAAAGCCCAAGAACTCATGGAATGCCGCAACCGGTTGTTGCAACAGAAACTTCGCGGCCTGCTCTATTCAAATGTCCACCCACAACCTTTGTCCGATGGGGGGACATAGCGGAAGAAAACCCTTTTGAAGAAGACATCAATACCTGGTTATACCAAGATCACCCTGAGACTATTCGACCACCACTACCCTTGTCAAACTATGGTAATGGTTACACAATGATACAAAGATTTGGGTATGATGGTACAACCAGGCTAGGGGCAAGGTAGCAAGGTATATATGAATTGCCATTCCACCAACTCAGAGAAACACAAGAGGGTTGGGCTATGGACAACAAAGCACTAGTCCTATGATCTAGGACATTCAATTCAATCAGGAACAAGTGGCAGAGATGCACTGGGGGCACAACACAGAGCATGTCCTGATAAGAAACATATGAGCACAGTTGTTGCCCACCGAAGAGGGAACTACACAATCCCTAATAAACCCTTCATAACCATTTGAAGGATCCAGGATTTTAAGCTCTCGTACGCCATTACTCCATCAGTTTGGTTCTAGAATTCAAGCCATCTTACGATCACACACACACATTTCAAATTATCAAATTCTCAACGCTTCTCAAGTCATAGACGCTACCCCGCCAATACTGAGCATCAAGAACAGCATTTCGGAAGGAGTAGAGAGAAACAATAGAAGCTTTCAACATCGTGGGGTTTGCATTTATTTGTTTTCCTTTCTCTTGCTTGTATATTTTATTTATTACGTTTCTAGTTATTCATTTAGTAGTCATTGTGTATTTGGTTATATCAATTGTGAAACCTTTGCTACTAACCCTTGCCTTTGGAAAGCTTGGGAATCCCACAGATCAATGAGAAAGAGAGGCATACAACTGCTAATATACAATACTAAAATAAATAATAATAATTTAATAGTAATGCTATTATCATTTAGCATTTGTATAATATTAATATTATAAAATATGAAATCTATAAAAAACTAAAAAGATAAAATCAATATTGAAAATGTCAAAATTTTAAATGGAATGCAAAATTTTTGCGGGAGATATCCGATATCTGATAATATCTCATATCCGATATTTTCTCATATCCGATTTAATATCTCATATCTGATTTAGTATCTCATATACGATAATATCTCATATCCGATATTATCTCATATCTGATTAGCCTTGGTATTTGCCTTGGGTTTTGGCTTTGCAATTCCAAACGTGGATGGTCAACCCAAAAAATGTGTTTATCATATTTCTTCTGACCTCTGAATTTCGGCGATGTAGCTGATGATCTTTTTTTCACTCAAAATTGATGAAACAAAAAGGGTTTCTTAAATAGATTATCAAGTTTCCATCAATATAATTGCTGTCGAATTTCAATTTCAATAAGTATTTATTACTTATTTTCTATTTGAGTTACCTCTAAAGTCATGATTGATAGATTGATTGAAAATAAACTATAACTTTCAAATAGTTTAACCTTTTTGAAATCTGAAACATGCGTCACATTCTATGCTTTGCCTACTATAAGAAAATTAAATTTTTTATTTTTTTTGTAAAGTTTAGAATTAGTTAAGGTAGTTAGACACGGGAGTTTTATTATTCTAAAAAATTCATAGTAGAAAATTCATAGTTAATTAATTATTTGATAAAAAATTACACAAAAATATGTGTCACATCCATGCATGAGTCTACTACTTATATCTAGAATCTTGTGAAAAGATATCATCATTTTATTGTGATTAAGGTGGTCAGACATACACGTACTTTTTATCTTTTTCCTAAAATTTTCATACTGCTGCATTGAAATCTAAAATTTTCACCAATTAGATTAATTTTTTTCAAAAAAGGGCTAGTAGTTTAGAAACTGCATTCAATTTCCTACAGATTCTATTCTTACAACTTTTTCACATAAGGTTGATAAGATGTCCAACTTTAACGTGAAGTTGACTAACCCTAATTTTCTGATTTTTCATTGCCACTTAAGGCCATAGTTTGGTATATCATGATCCTGCACATACCCAGCTTGTGAATGTACCTTTTCAAGGCCTCATTCTGCTTTGTTAATGACTTTATGGTTTTTACATCCTTACTCATGACCCCTAGAGCATGCTTGAGCCCTAAGGCTGCCAGTGTCTTGCTTCCTTCTCTAGTGCGTTTGCCCAAGTCCACCTCCTTAAATGTGTATTCTTCTGATATGGTTGATGTTTGATAGGTGCTCACAGGAGGAATTTCTATATGCGCCTTCCAGTGACCTCCAGTATCTTGTGTGACATAATATATGGTCCTCGCGGGCACACTAATTTTTGTTTGTTTGAAAGCTTTCCCTACATATGTCATATTTGTTTCTTCCCCTTCTACCTCATCGATATAAGTCCTCTTAAGTTGGATTTCTTTGGTGAACCAAGTAGGTTTACCAGATGCGGTCAATAGCTCATATGAGGCAACATGGAGGATAGGTGCTAAGTTTTGAGACCCTAAGGCTACTCCTTTCTCCGCCTCTTTCTCTTGTGTCTTTCCTTGTCCATCTCTTTCTACATCCATCCCTTCCCCTTGTGTTTCTTCTTCTCCTTTTTCTCCTTCTGCCTTATCTTTTTCTATTGTTCTACCTTCATCTTCTTTGTCTTGGGCTCCATCCTTTGCTAAATTGGTCGGTACTTCTAAATTGAGACCAGTCATGGCCTCCAGTGTGGTTTGGAAGGGTGATACCTCTTCCATACTTACTATCCTCTAAGGGGTCAGGGTGGAGAAAGGAAAATGGAATGATAATGGTGGAGTAAGGTTGTGAGATAGAATTAGGATGGGGGATGTGGAAGTAGAAATAGAAGGGGTGGAGTTGGTGTTAAGGCTGGGAAAAATGGTGGTGGAGTAGGAATTGGAGGTGGCTGAGAAGTGTACACACTCAAGTGGTGCACTTCTCTAAACCATTGCTTCCAAGAGGATCCATGGATTGGAAACCTTGAGAAATCGGTTTAGAGCTCCCTAGGCATGGAGTGCAAGGCTATTTTGAGTATTGCTCTCAGCTAGAGCTAATTAAGCCTATGACCTTGCTAATAAACCATGCAATGGGAGATTCTAAAGGAGACAAGAGCAAGGGTGCAAATGCCCTCAAGAATCAAATGAAAATGTAAATGCAACTAAACTAAGGATGAGAAATGCAAACTAAGCTATGTAAAGAAGAAACAATGCAACTAAGCTAAAAATGGAAAAAAACAAGTGTTACAAATCCTTACTAATTAAGCTAGATGAGTTACTCTAGAGCATAAAAATGAAACTAATCTAAGAAAACATGGATATGAAGCTAAGATGCAAGAAATAGAAGCTAAATGTAAGAATGTCTTCAAAAGCTCTAAATCCTCCAAATAATCCTGCAGCATAAGGTTAGTATTCAA
>MU224154.1:78428-130584 GCA_018584345.1 Thuja plicata
AGTTTCCTCCAATGAGAGTGAAGTGTTGACTTTTGAGCCTCATGTGAGACAAAAAGGTCCTTTCTCCTTTTTTATAAAATAAGAATATTGCTTTATTTGTGCAACTTAGGATAAGAGGAAAGGTGGGATCTTTTTATTTAATAAAAAGGGAGGGAATTCCTTTTAAATAAATAAAGACTTAGGATAAAATGGTTAGCCCAAAAATAATTGAAATAAATGACAAAGCTAGGATTTTATCAAGAATGAGCAATTGAGGATTTTAGCAAATAACTCTAGAAAGGGGCTAATAGTCTAGATGACCATTTTTAGATGATTACAAGAAGTTGGTGGCATAGGGTTGTGAGGTGGTGGAGTAGAAACTGCACTCTCTTCTACCACCTTATCTGTTTCTATGTTATGGGCTACCCCTGTATCTTGGGTCTCAGCCCCTTGGGTTGAACTGGAACTTATCTCTGTAGTAGATATGTGCACTAAGGAATACGTGAAATGGATCAGAGGTGGAGTAAGGGCCACTTGGGGCTAAAAGAGGGATGGAGCTCCTGTGGCATACCTAGTGTATCTTGTCCATGATCTAAATAGCCCTCTAGACCCTCAAAATCAGACATTTAAAACTCGTCTGACCCTAAGGCATTCAAAGGATTATCCTGCTCTTTTGGGTCCTCTTAATGTTTCCTGATAGTTTCTCTCTTTCCTTCTTTGTGACCTAATCCTCCTGACTAGTTGTACCTCTTCCTCCTTTTCTTCCCCTTCCAGATCTTCTTAGATGGTTTCTACTTGTGGACAGACTGAAGTTCTTTTTCTCTTATATGTCTTCTTCCCCTTTTTAGTGGTCAGAGGGGATTAGCCAGAGGTGGATGTACCTTCACTTGAGGGAGCCTGCGATACCCCTACTGGAGGGTCTATCTACCCTGTCATCCTTGTCTTCTTATGTCTCGGGTTGGAACCATATTCCACTAGTTGTTCATGACCGTATACCATCCCTGTCTTTTGAGGTGGTGCCTTTTTATACTTGGGGACGGTAGATTCCTCCCCTCACTACTTATCTACTTTCTTGGGCGGTTCCATCAACATTTTAATAGGTATCAGGCTCATTTTGTAGGGCCTTTTAATCTATTTTTCTGATGTTCTTAATAGATGCCTTGCCCGGAAATTGATATCATCGGTTTCATCCTTATCGATCTCCGCGTTCATGATAGGCATATCTTTTCGTATGTATAGATGGCTTCCAGGACCTCATCTGGATCATATTCCCAAACCTTTTTGGTAATTGGAGTATTCAATACTTCCTTTTCCAGGGCAAGAGGCATTCTACAATAATCCTGGATTTTGATCTCATGGTCATCTATACAGTTCATCTAGTGATCCTTCAATCTTGGTTCATGAATATAGAACTTGCCAATAATATGGATGTATGTACCTATAGGGTCGAAGTGAGCCCGCACTGTCTTGTAGAGCTGTAGAGGGAAATCATCACATTTGAAAGCCAAGGATTTGCAGACCTTCATATCTTGCAGGGTATATGGGCCCAGTGAGATGGGAAATCCCAACAACGCTTCTTCTTATGCTTTATATGCTCCTAAGCATTTGCAAGCTGCCTGGCCATCTCCAAGATAATTATCCAGTCGGACGGATACCTGGGTAGCTTCTTCGGGTTTAGAGTTGATCCTTCTACCCGAATGTAAGTAAATGTTTTAAATTGTATGTAATAGGCCCCGATGGCCCTTATCTTGGTAGCTGCCTCTTCGAACATCCTTTTTGCAAAGTCACCCTCAATAGATTGGATCACTACAAAAATGAAAGCATCATTGACTATTCGATAATCCAGGCAATCTTCTGGCATATTTTATTTCTTCATTAACTGAGGGTACACAATGTGGGACCAAGTATTTGGGTAATTTATACTTCCCCTTTTGGTAAGACCTGGGAAGTCTGCCCGTGCCGCCAATAGATATACTATATATGTGCTCATGTAGAACTTGGGGTAGTGTTTTACTACCACCAATTGCTCATCCAATCTATCACTGATGATGGAACCCCACTCGAACCTTGCTTTATGGCCCTTGATCCATTCAATCAAAAAGATCATCTAGGGTTCTAGTTGGATGGATTGAGGAAGTCCATAAACTCAGCTTATCAATGTTACAGCCGTCTGGATATCCTCTTTTAAGTATCCTCTTCGGAGGTCTATCTTATCTATCCTGTTCTTTGGGAGAGGTTGCTTGAGGTAGTCATTGTTTACAATTTCATAGGCTTACTTCTCTTTATTATTAAACCACTGGAGGCCCGTTCCAATGTAGAAGTTGTAGAACGCATTGATGCCTTTATGGAGATGGAAGACCTCCTCTATGACATCTGGCCTTATGTCTAGTACTACCTACCCCTCAATGTTTTGAACTGCTCTCTCATCTGAGTTATAATGGTTAGCCAGGGTTATGATCAGCTCCGATGATGAGACAACTACAGGATAGGCCACTGCATTCACCAAGCCAGATAGGACTAGTGTAGTGCAATCCTCGGATCTCCCTGCTAGTTGGGAGCATTGCACCAGGAATTGATCCCAGTCTACATTCCCGATGTTAATATCGGTGATTTCTACGTGTTTGTTCCCGACCTTCGAAGCTGGGGGGTTCCCCTTGTATTAGTACTTCATTGGAGATGTTGTCTTTTGTTCAGGCATCCCTGTGAGGAGAATGCAAGTATCATTATCTTATTGAAGAAAAAACTAAAAGAAAGATGATTAATCTAAGAAGACATGTAAATAGCTCTTTAAGTAGCCAGGAATGCTTCTTTCACATTTTTGAACATTTTGGGATTTCGGGCACTGAAAACTGGCTCGGGGTCCAAAAGTGCGAAAGAGACCATTGTTGATAGGTAAGTTTTGTCGGCCTTTCGATATGCGAAAGACCGACAGTTTCCCACGGTCGCCAAAAGTTTGAAATGGCTGAAAAGCTGAAAGTGTGAAATCCAACTCTTTCGGTGATTCAAGATTTTTGAACTTTCAGACCTCCGAAAGGCCGAAAAAGCCGAATCCCCGAAAGGTACTTGGGCGACAAACCATAAAAAGGTTTTCGGCCTTTGGGGGGCCAAAAACCTGTGGCGCGGGCCACAACCAAAAAACCTAAAAAAAACCCTGACCTAAAACAGGAAGACCCGACTCGACTCGGCAAGGAGGGACTCCCTACCAATTTTGGAGGCATCCACAAGGCCCTAGGAGACCCCGGGGTGTGGAGGCGAGCACAAACTGGATTGGACAAGCACCAGGTGGAAAGAAAAACCCTAACCTAAAATGAGAAGAGAAGAAAAAATGAAGCATGAGGCAGGGAACCTACCTCGACTGAGCGTGGAGCGGAAGGGGACAACACGGCGAATCCTGAAGGCGAAGTTGATAGATCACAAAGGGGCGAGGGAAAAATCTCCAAGATCGCGAGCTCTCAAAACGCCGGGATGAAAAGAAAGCAGAGTGACCAAATGCGGGCACTTTTGCCATTTTATAACCCGCGGGTGGAGTCGGTGTTTTCAAACCTTTCGACCTCTGAAACGCCAAAAACTTGAAAGTTAACACCTCCGGCCTTTCGGTGTTTTCAGGGGCTGAAACACCGAAAGTTCAAGTTTTTCGGTTGGCCTTTCGACCATCTCAGTATTTCAAGGACCTAGGTCCTCCGAAAGGCTAAAAAAATTGTCTTCTCTCTGAGTTAGTGAACCGACAAGCCTTCGATGGGACTGACCTGGTGGGGACCGAGAAAGGGGTAGATGCGAGAAGACCAAAAGGACAAAAAAGAGGGGGGGGTCCCCATGGTCAGAAGACCAAAAAATGGGGTGTGTGTTGTGGACCCACAATACTAACTTTGGCGGTTCACGTGGACCCCAAAACCTTTATTTTTTATTTTTTATTTCTTTCGCCTAGTTGGCAACCCCAAAGCAAAATTTCTAGTGCTAAGTCATCTATCTGCCACGTCAACAAACTAACTTACGGGAATGTGTCAAAAATGGTAAAAGAAATTAAGACCCATAGGTATGCACTTGATCATGTTTAATGGTGTGTTGATGTGGCACCACATGAATGACTATTTTTTGAAAAATTATCCCCTTTTTGAAAATATGCACTATAAATGCTCTTTTTGAAAATATGTATTGATGGGACATTTTTAATGCACCACTATAAATGTATCTTGTTGATGCACTAAAATGATCACCTAACATATTACCTTTTGACAAACCTAACAAATTAGCTCCTCTGCCCTAATTATCACAACATTAACTTCAATCTCTGCTCATCCACACATTATTTCTCTGTACTTTCACTCTACCATTTACTGTCTGCCGTACCGCTGGCTTTCAATCCCTTCCTCATCTTCCCCAAATAAAAACCCCACACTGCTATGGCATTAGCAAGAGCACAATGGCCGGACTCGTGCACTCCACCGCTTTGGCATCCGTCTGAATATGGTGTCGCCTGATAATGTAGCTACGCCCGTACTTGGCCGCGCTTTGGAGGTTCTAAAGATCACGCCCAATTATGCCTTGGAATCGGCTGAGCACCACGTGGAAGGGCGTTCTCTCCTGCATGGCCACGCACTGGGCGTTCTTGAGTGAATATATTGTGTTATTTCTTGTGTGGACAACCTGGTTGTGGATTGTGCTAATACCTTTGTTAAACCTAATAATATCGCGCCTTGTTTTTCCCAATCTCTAGGTTTCATTTTGTGAAATGGGATCAATTTTTTGAGGGTTTGGAGTGATGGACAAAATTGTAGCATGGTGATTGTTCGTTTATTGGTGATGGATATTTTTTCTTGTTAAGCCATGTAGTGGGCAGTGCGTCTCAAGGGAGGACGAACAGCGTGCTATACATGGATTCTCAGCTGCTGAAATCAAAATCTCTTGGTTGCATTATGCGACACCTTCATTCCATCACTTTTGTCTAGAGGGAAAGAGGTCGATTTCTTTGATCTCCTCTCTGGCTCAGATAATGGATTTCCAAATCAGGTATTTCAATTTCGACGAAATAATTGTGATGCCTAACTGTTACTTCAATTTTGGTGAATCGATCTTTCATCCTTCCTTTCGGCTCTGCCCCCGATCAAAGCTTGATGAAGATTTCCATTCTTCAGAGCCGGTAGAGAGAAGGGCGACCTATCTGCTACCGAGTAGACCGGTGGAGAGGGCCCCATAGAATAGTAGGGCGCATCGAACTCCATCCATTTCGGATTCAAGCATTTGATTGATCGCCATTCGGCACAGCTTCTCGCCACATCTGGAATAGCAATAGAAGAATATAACTCCTTCGGATCACCATCTCCAAGCGTGGTCGAAGAAACACTCTTCTGAATAGCGGGACTCTAACATCATTACTAATTTAACCAAGTGCCTACTATACCACCCAACACGCATCTATAGCCTCCCGGTGCATTTCGGTAGGACTCGATAGTTGGGTGGGTGGTCCTATTGGGGTACCTTTGATTGTAGTTTATTTTTGTCTTAAGAGTGCTCAATAGAGTGACCATAAACCCCTTATAGACAATATTCTTTCAAACGCACAGCAGGCTATTATTTCTTTTAGCAGAAGCCGGGTGGAGCGGAGAGGGACGAATCTCGACCTTCTTCGTTTGTCGGTATCGGGTGTTTGGATGTTTGCACTGACCCATCGGTCGGGAGAAGCATAGCCTTAACACTGGGAGAGAAAACGATCAACGGAAACTCGTGGCCTACCTCTGTCCGTTCTATACGATGAAATCACTCCATCCCTTTAGAATAGTAGGGCACCCTTGGGAGGAAAGCCCGGGAGGAACCAGGAGAATCGGTCAATTCATAGCCGAGGATCGCCCCTACCATTCTATAGGGCATTGGAAGTAGAGTTCATAAAGGGATTACAACATTCAATCTTCCTATCTTTATGTTTAGATTTGTCTATGTACGTATAAGCAACATCAGCTTTCATTCGGAACACCCTATCCTCGATTTGCTTGCTAGGTTCCGAAAGCCATTCCGGCCCTTTAGTCAATCCTTTCGCTTCCGAGCGGAGACCGAGTCCCCGTAGGGACATCTTGGGTTCTCTCTTATAATAGTATTAAGAACCTGAGTCACCATAACAAGCAGCCTTAAGAGTGCCTCCGATTTGCAAAGGAAGGCTCCTACTATTCTAAAGGAAGGCAAATTGGAACTTCCAGGAAGACTGGAAGTTGGAAAGGCGTTAGCTCTCCTTCGGAAGCAGGGAAGAAAGCAGGCATTGGACCCCCGAACGTTAAGGCACAGCAGAAATAAAGAAAAAGGGGAAGAGAATGAGAGCTGCTAAATGGATTTGTAATGTTTGTTTGATGATAGGTTTAGCAGAAAAGTTCAAAATGTGTGATTTTGATCTGAATTTGAATGTTACTTCCTACAAAATTCATCAGTTTATGTATGGTTTGAGTGGGTTCCAAGGTATGTTGAAACTCCCTACAGAAGCCTTCAAGGAAGTTATAGGCCTCTCTTTAACAGATAATCAGAATTGTGATGCATTAGGTAAGTAGTGGGCCTTTTTTATTGACTCGTTATCAGGGGTATCAAGAAAGAACCACACACATCATTGTCAAACTCTGTTCTTTCTATTAAACCTATTATCACTCTTCCTATACTTAGAGCACTAAATCCTTGGGGAATACTCTCGCTACCATACCCAAGTAACAGGTTACTTAGAGAATATTCTCACTACTAGAACCATCATAAGGCGTTGGATGGTCTACTAGAGCCACCATCACAGAAAAAGAAACAACAGATTATTAGATAGTAATATCCCTACTAGATCCCCCATGCTAGAACTCTTTAAAGGGATACATTCGTTAAATTTGGAACTTTCTAAGTTCACCCTTGAATGCAAAGCATGCCACCCATCAACAAGAAATTTTGCCCTCTCTACTCACCCATCATTAGGAATCTTACTCTCTACTTAACCCATCATTAGGAATCTTACTCTCTACTTAACCCATATTGTAATCAAATTATCAGGTTCAATTTTAGCTCTTCTTTACCCATCCTATACTCTAACTACTCTAATTATTAAGGAAGTTTACTCTCTCTGTTTCTTCTATTCCAATTATCAAGAAATTCTACGTTCTTTACTTAACTAATCTTCTACTTTAATCATTAAGAAATTATATTTTCTTTATTTCTTTTTTAAGAGATAAGTAGGAGATATTTTTCCACAGCAAGTCAAATTGTGATATTGCTATCAGGATTCAACTGTGTAGTTTTTGAGTCAAACTCATTGACCCATAATTCATGAGTAGTGGTTCACATGAACCCATCTCTCATGAGAATGAATGGAACACTTAGCACTCATTGGATCTAGGTGATGCACACAGAGGTGAAGCACCGGGACTTCCCGGGAGGTCACCCATCCCAGTACTACTCCAATTTTTTAAGTATCAGGAAATTCTATGCTCTTTATTTAATCCATCCTCTAGTCCAATCATTAAGGAATTCTATTCATTCTATTTCTTTTCCAATTATAAGAAAATTCTATGCTCTTCACTTAACGCATCTTCTACTGCAATCACTAAGAAATTCTATTCTCTATTTCTTCGCTAATTATCAAGAAATTCTACCTTATTTACTCAACCAATCTCTATTCTAGCAATTAAAAATTTTATTCTCTATCTCTTTCCCAATGATCAACACCCTATCCTCTACTCCAATCATTGAATTACTTATTCTTCTTAAGAGAAGTTTTTTTTGTGATGTGAAGTTCTTTGTCTTTTGTGAAACCTATTTTTTCATGTATCCATAGTCTTGGTCATAGCAATTGGTGCATTTAATTCTTTTGATCAATTCTTCTTGCAACCTTTGCCATTTCTTTTACTTAATCGTTTCATTTTGTGCAATTTTAATGTTGCAAAAAAAGTACAAAGATTTTATCTAATGATAAATATTAGCTTCCCAATTTTAATCACATTCATGACTTCTTTTGGTAGTTTTAAATTATCAAACCAATTGTAGTCGAGCTGCTTTCAACACCTTCCTGTATTGAGCAAAATGACTGAGTAATTTTTTTATTGCCCCCATAAATTTGGGGAAAACGATAGATGGTGCATGAGAGAAATTTGCTTGATTCTGTTGTTTTTCAACTTGCAAGGATTAGAGAATTTGAAAGCCTTGGAAAAATATTATTTGCAAAGGGATAGTCTATTTGAACATCAGAATTTGACACAATGAAGCCATCTTTACAACAAAACACAAAGTATTGAAACAAAGACTGATAAATTTAAAATGAGAAATCTTTTATACTGAATTTATTTATTTCAATGATTTGAATAGTGGTAAACATATAATGAGAATTGTTTTATACTGATTTTTTATTTGAATAATTTAAATAAAAAAAAATTTCAAAATTTATTAATTTAGAGGTTTTGAGTTGAATTATGGAGGGATTAGTTAGAATTGAATTGATAAGATTTGTCTCTTGTTACCGGAAATATTGGTAAAACTAAAAGATAAGGTCTCATATATACAAAATAAAAAAACTACTAGCCTTAATTGTTCTCGCAATAGAAAGTTATGTATAATTATTTGTGTGCTTTCTCAAAGTTATAAGCTTTTTAAGTTTTAACCTCTTTCTCAAAAATTTATTATTTTATCATTATATAGTAAAATAGTTACAAATTATGGTTTTCTTATTTGACAACGTTGTGTTTCAAAACTAAACAAGGTGTAAAAATTTATTGAATCACAAAGAGAAACAAAACAAAAGAGCTTAACAAAAAGCTCTGAAGAACCCTATCCTGATCAACAAGTTCATCAAAAACATGAGATAATTTAGGGGGCAATTGCCTCTTATCAATAATACTCCAGTCTTGTGTATGAGTTGAAGCCCATTTTGCCAGGCAATCAGCCACACCATTCCACTCTCAAGGGATGTGTGTAAAAAAATGACAAAATCAAGAGACTTGCATAACTAGAGAATCTGATTAATAACTAAAGCCAAGTGCTAACTAACATCCGCAAGCTCTTGCTTAGTTAGAAAATTCACAACCACCTGAGAATCAATCTCACAAATAATCCTGCGCCAACCACGCACACAACATTGCTCCACAACAACCAAGATGACCAGAGCCTCCATGTAATTATTAGTATGAAAGCCTTCGTACACAGAGAGAAGAAACTGAATTTGACCAGAACTACTTTGAAAAAATCCTCCAATGCCTGCAGGTCCTGGATTCCCACAAGAAGAACTATCAGTGTTGACTTTGAGAACTCCAAGAAGACGAGGAGCCCAATGCCTCTCATGATTAACACGCCACAAAGGTTGTCTAGTATTACTACTATACCACTAACCAACAACCTTTCGAACCTCTCCCTAAAGAGGGAAATTGAGGCGATTGCATATAACATCTCTAGGATCCATACCTCCATTCAGCTCACACTTAGCCAGAACAGTCTCATGCAGACAATGGATAATTTTCCACCATAGGTGCATGACCCCAGTCCTAACATCTTGAAAGATCCTCCTATTCCTCTCCAACCATACATGCCAAATAATAAAGGAAGGACCAACTGCCAAAGCAACCTGAAGAAAAGGGGCTTTTGATGGGGAATTGTTATGGTAAATTGATATTTTTATTAAATAGAGGAGATGAAGGCTCCTTATATAGATTTACAAAGACAATATTTCTAAAAGAAACAATCGTGAACTAAAGAAAACAATATTAAATACCTAATAAACTAAAGACTTACTAAGATGACCATTAAAGAAACATTATAATATTTTAATACCCTCCCTTAATGGTCATCATCTAACTGTTGTCTTTTGGTCACAAATTCTTCAAAACATTCTACTGCTACTAAGACCCTCCCTAGGTCTGCAAAATGTTAATGACAAAGAATAACCAAAGAAAAGACAGAGAAGGTTATTCCCTTCTTCAGAATGGTTTGCAACAAGAGAGTAGAGCCTGCCACAAACTCTTCCACTGACCCTCCCTAAATCTGCAAAACTATTGAACATAAATCATCACAAAAACATCCAACTTGATGTTGGATAATTGAGTTGTCCTTCACTATAGACAAAGACAAACTGAGAATAGTTGCCAAACCCTCCAAACTATTGCAGATGAGTACGATGCCCCAAAACCAACTATAAAAAACTATGATTTGAAGAGTATTAAAACCCTTTAGATAATTTTTGAGGAAAAATTATTAAAACCCTTCATAGAAACCTTCATATGGAAAAACATGAGACTTTGTATGCTAAAATAGAACATGCAAGAACACACAACTCACAAAAAGCACATGCAAGTACATGCAACAAACATGCAAGTACATCCAACCCTTGAAAATAAAAGACTTGCTCAAACTAGGAAATTGCACAATCAAAACTCTCAACCAGGCTTGCGATTTTCAAAAATAATCTTTGAAGACTAACCACAAAATTTTCATAAAATACCTCCACTGATTTTTATTTTTTAAAAATCGATAAACCAATTTCTGGAAAGAAATTCTATTTTCAAAGAGGCTCAAATTTTTCTTAAAGAGTTCACCAAATTTTATGAAATCCTATCAACCTGCTCTGATACCATGTTATGGTAAATTGATGTTGTTATTTAACAGAGGAGATGAAAGCTCCTTATATAGATTTACAAAGACTAGGTTTCTAAAAGAAATAATCACGAACTAAAGACAAAAATAGAAACTACCTAATAAACTAAATACTTACTAAGATGATCATTAAATATACATTATAATATTCTAATGGGAATGCCCCATGCAATCCCAAAACTCAGACAAAGAAGAAACATGCCAGCAGGGGCGGCCCCACGCATTCCACCAAAAGTGCCATATCTATTTAACAAAAGAGAATTGAATGAAAAGATGGGCCACAAAGTCATCACCATTATTGCACAAAATACATATGGAGGAACCCTGAAATCCACGCTTGCAGAGATTATCCTAGGTAAGACAGCGATTGTGAGCCACCAACCACATGAAAAAATTACACTTGGACCAGGAAAATTTATGCCAAACCTGCTTCCACTAAGGCACCTTAACATCTCCAAATAATTGTCTAGTAAGCTCTAGGTAGCCTAAAAAAATAGATTATTTTTCGGATGAGGCACCACCTAAAGCCAAAACATCAGGTCCCATTAAGGAGCCGCACTTCGTAGAAGCCAAAATCTAAGTAAGCTCGTGTCGATGTCTCTCTAAACCCCTTCATGGCCAATCAGAAGAATTCTTCCATCTATATCACACAACAAGCCCTAGGTTATGAATTGTCTTATAATGTGCCACCTTATCCCAACCATCAACAATAAAAGATTCACAAGAGCCTACAGATGCGGGTACATCGATAAAAGATGAGGATTGCAATCCAAGGAATTAGACCAAAACAAAGCCTTAGAGCCTCTATTACATATCCAGAAAAGGCTTCTCTTAACCAATTGAGCACCAATCTTAAGAGTGCCAAACCATATACCCACTTCCATCCAAAGGAAGCCGAGAAACATTGAAAGGGTCAGCTCCCCTGAAATACTTATGTGTGTTAATATGGGCCCAAAGCTGATTCTGACAGGAACACCACCGCCAATAAAGCTTAGTAGCAAGACCTTGGCCACTCAAGCTAGTAGAGTGGAGACCAAGACCTCCCTGCTTATTGGGCCTACAAACTGTATCCTAGCTAGTTAAACTCAATTTAAAGCTTTACAAATAACCACTCCAAAGAAACTGTCATGAGAGAGCATCAAACTCCTTAAGAAAATACATAGGAGCCGCTTGAACCATGCTCCTATAAATAGGGAGAGCCTAAATAATAGATTGCATAAGAGTGAGCAACTATAGAAAGCCATCGATGAGTCCAATTATTAACATTTTTTTGCAGCATATCAAGAAAGTTCTATCAAAAGAGCCTTGGCTGCCTACCCACATTAATAGGAATGCCCAGGTAAATCAGTGGGAGTTATCCAATATGAAATCTCAGTATGTTAGCGACCTCTGTTGAATAGGCTCCAGAGTATTAAAAAAATGCATAGAGGATTTTTGCTCATTAATTTTCTGACTTGACATAGCCAAATAAGTGTCCAAGGTTTGCCGAAAGGCCTCAGCTTCTTGGATCCAAGAAATTCTAGTGAGAGCAATGTCATCAACAAATTGAAGATGAGAAAGAGTAGGTAGCCCACTATCCCACCGCCAATAATGAATCAAATTCTAAGACACTTGAGTTTTAATAAATCTACCAAGGCCCTTCACCATATTAATAAACATATAGGGAGAGAGAGGGTGTCTTTGACAAAGACCCCTAGAGGCACCAAATAACTCAGTGGGCTCACCATTAAGAAGAACAGAAAAGGAAGCAGATGTAACACAACTCATAATCCAACTCACCCACTTTGGACTAAAGCCAAATGCTAAAAGAATATTCTATAGAAAATCTCATTTAACTCTATCATAAGCCTTAGCCATATCTAGTTTGATGAATGTAGATCTTTCCCTAAAAGAGCCATAGAGTGGATGGCCTCAGTAGCAATAACCACCCCATCCAGAATTTTTTTTTCCTGTAACAAAACCTCCTTGCTCATTTGAGTTAACAGTAGGGAGCTACATTTTAAGCCTCTCAGCAATCAACTTAGTAATCAATTTTTAGACCACATTACACAAAGCAATAGGCCGAAAGAACTCTAGCTGATTAGCCCCATCCTTTTTCAGAATTAGAACCTAGAAAGGAGAGTTCAAGGCTCGAAGCATCTATTTGTTAGTTTATGATTCTCGAACCACCTCTGGAAAATCCAGATTAATAATATCCTAGAATTCCTGAAAAATATTCTACTAGAAAGCCATCAGGGATTCAGGACCAAGAGCTTTGCCCTTATGCATGCCAAAAATAACCTCCTCCAACTTAGCTATAGAAATTAGTCTCATGAGATAATCATTCATCACATTGGTAACTAGGGAGGGAATACAAGATGAAATAATATTCTCCTCATTGTCAGCAGGGAGAGAATCATCGGAGAAGAGAGTAGAATAGAACAGGGTAGCCTCTCAAAAAAAAGCTAGCAAAGAAGTCAATTGAAGACCATCTGAGTTAACCAAAGAGGAAATATAGCTCCTATTATGACAATCTTGCACAAATTTGTGCAAAAAGGAAGTATTCCCATCCCCTTCCTGAAGCCAATCAATCTGGGCCTTCTACTTCTAATATATTTTCTCTATAAGTTCTCGTTTGTCTACATCTCTGAAGGCCTAGAAATCCGCTCTATCCAAAGCTTCAGTAAATCAAAGATCCCAAATCTACCTGGTAATGACTACTAGATGCTCTTGTGCTCTCCCTTTCATGGTATAAAGATTACCAAACCATGCCCTATTCCATTGCTTGAGCTGCTAGTTAACATATTGTAATTTCTTAGTAAATGAATACATCACAATACCATAGGTAGGGCCACCATCTCTCCACTAGTGAGCCATTAAGTCATGGAGAGAAGAATCCTGAAGCCACATCAACTAGAACTTGAATTGAGAAGTTTTGGGAATAACAACACCACTAGCTGAAAATTTGATAGGCCAGTGATCAGAACCCCTCAAGTCCAGAATTTCAGAAGAGAGAGTAAGATTGCCACTAATCTGAAACAGGAGACCAAATATCTATCCTAGCACTCAGAGATAGCATCTTCCCTAGTCCTTCTATTATTCCAAGTAAAGAGCCTATTAACTAGCTTAATATCATTAAGGTGCAAAAGATCCAAAATTTTATGAAGAAGCTCAGAAGAAGGCCCCAAATGAGCCAACCCGCCTCTTTTCTCCTCCAAACTTAAAACCAAATTAAAATCTCTTGCTAAAATCCAAGGAAGGAAAGGATTACAATTTCTAATGTACGTTATATGTGACCAAAGCCCTATCTTGCTAGAGAGATCAACAGGAGCATACACATTAGTGATCAAATCGTCTCACCAAAATCCAAACTAGAGGTAACTATAGGAAGAGCTGAATGACTAGATATCCACCAAAGAGGAGTAATTGCCCTAGGGTACCAAAAGATAGCCAAACTTCCAGAGCTACCCATACACCCAACACATTGACATTGTCCATAATACCAAATGCTAGAAGCACATCGAGACATGGAATCCACTGAAAGCTTAGTTTCCTGAATACAAAAGATATCCGAAGAATGATCAACGACCAATTCATAAATAAATTTTTGTGTAGAGATGCTATTCAACCTCCTAACATTCCATGAGAGAATAATCATTGAGTAGAGTGAGGGAAATGACCAGACTCTACCAGCAAGTCTCCTGCTATTTTGATTTTTTCCTGGTCCTTTTTGCGACCACTTTTCGAAGGAGTTGTAAAAGAAACTTTCTTAAGAGGTGTTTGCAACAAACCCAATGCTAAAGGACACCCCTTGCCCTTACTAGATGCAAACACCTCCTTAACCAAGTCTGCCAAGACTGTGTTATTATCCTGTAGCACAATAGGAGTCACAAGAGCTCTAGACTCTGGGCCAATAGGGGACTCACTTTGTTGTTGGACAACAATATCCTGGTTCACAATGCTGGAGTCATGTAGAGGAATCCCTCCATCTGAGCTAGGCGCACCAAATGAAACATCTGGAGGAATACCTTCCTCTAAGGCCATACTATCCAACACTTAAAAATGATTAAAACCTGTATCAGATTGTCGGTCTTTAAAGGATCTCTTCTGTACATGCCCCTTAGCTCATGGTCAAGCAGGAATAAAGTTGTCCTTATCAGGGTCTGCCTCATTCATCAGGGCTTTCCTCTTACCTATATTATCCATCTGGGTGTTCCCCTTACCTACATTATCCATCTTGACTTTCCCCTTGCCTGCATTATCTGTATTATCCATCTGAGTGTTCCCCTTACCTATATTATCCATCTGAGTGTTCCCAATACCTACATTATTTGTCCGGGCTTTCAACATTGTGTTTCAATGAATACAAGTGCTAGGAATTTAAAAGAAGAGCTAAAAAAAGATACTCTAGAACTTCGATTGATTTTTATTAATCTAATGTAAGTACTAATTGTTCAAAAGAATATGATTTTTTAAATAAAATGAAGAGATTGAACAATATTATGTACCTAATTAAATTATACAATGATACATATACAGATTTATAGTTCAATGTAAATAATTTTGTAATATTAAAATTTATTTATAGGTATTCACGTGTCTCATAAGTTTTAAGTTAAACCATTGCACCTTATTGAAGTACAATTGCTAATAAACAGTATCTCTTCCACTAAACTATCAATAACATTATTTTCTCTCGAAAGGCAAACATCACATTAGTCTTCATTCCAGCAAACCAGTAGGAAAGCACAGATTAACTTAAATTGTAGTTTATTTCTGGTACAGCTTCTCAATGATTGTATACAGCACAGACAGAGCTTTATGTACTTCCCCTTTCTTTCCTGGTATGGTTACCTTGTACCCCTTCTTCACCACTACATCTTCAGTTACTGCCTGGCCAGCAAAAACATAATCAAAGGGAAAACAAGAGCCCTTGTTAAGAATGTAACTGTGTATTTCATCTTGGTTGGTAATTACATAGGTAATTAACCATTCGCCTTGCCGTACCTCGAATTTCAGCCATGGATTCGAATCACATCCTCTAATGAAGTCATTAATCATATTTGCTCCCGCACAAGATTTAACCACAACCACAGCGCATAAGATGATTGCGCTCGCCAAATCATCAGGATTAATGTGACCGGTACTAATTTGGCTGACAGAACTGGGGCTAATATTTTCATCACAAAAGAAGCTTGTGTTGAGAATTGATTCTGCTCCATCCACTGCTCTACCAACTACTTGAATAAAATCCGACGGAAGCTTCTGCATCAAAAGAAACAAGTCTGTGTATTGATCAACACTAGATTTTCTTAGTTTACTACACAGATTGATTAGGAGATCAAGATCAAATTCGACAAGAAATGTGAAGAAAAAAACCCTACCTTCAAAAGTTAAAAAAAGGGAGAATGGAAATCCATACCTCCATGTTCAGAATACAATTCCGAACTGTTTCATTGTTGCAATAGAAGAGTTGCATTCTCTCCAGTGAATGCAATTTTTCAATACCTGTTATTTTCTGCATCTTCTCACAGCTGTCAATTGCAATTGTCTTCAACGATTTGAGTTGGGCAATACTCAACTCGTTGAACTCAAGCTCTGGACATTTGCTAATAAGTATCTCTTCAACATCTCTACTGCAATATATTCCTGCCACTGTTTGCAGTTCTCTAGAACATTGCACAGTGAGCTTGGTGAGTGTTGTTGGTAGTGTTATTTTCTTCAGCTTCGGACATTTATTCAATAAAACCATCTTGAGCTGACGTAGACTTACAAGTTCTGGCAAGTTCTCAAGCTCGGGACAGTCGCAGATGGTCAATTTTACAACATTCATTAAATTTTCAAAATCTACTCTGCTCAAACTTTTACAACCTCTGACTTCAAAGCTATTCACCTTCAGAAAACCAGGAACTTTTATTCCTCTAAGGTAGCTGAGCTGAACAAGACTTAACTCTCCAATGTTTGCAAACTTGATGAAGTTCAATTCTACCAGATTCCTAAGGTGAGATAGTCTCACACTTGGCAAATAACCAGAAATTGTAATTTTTTTTAGACAGCTGGGCTGAACAAGACTTAATTCAAGCTCCCAACATTCATTAATGTTCAATTCTACTAATTTCTTAAGATCAGACATTCCTGCCACACTCTTAAGACATGGACAATATGAAATTCTGATTTTTTCCAGGCAGTTGAGTTGAACAAGACTCAATTCTTCAAGCTCCTCACAATTACTAATCTTCAATTCTACTAGCTTCGTAAGACCATTTATTCCCTTTAAACTTTTCAGCATCGGACAATCAGAAATTGTAATATTTTCAATAGAGCTCATTTTACCGAAATCTATCTCCTCAAGCTTTATAAATTTTTCAATATGAAATTCTGTTAGGTTTGGAAGAGCAGATGTTCCTACTGCCCTCCTCAGATATCGACAAGAAAAAAATCTAACCTTTTCTAGACAGGTGAGTTGAACAAGACTAGACTCAATCACATGACAGCCCCCAACGTGCAATTCAATCAGCTTCTTAAGATAAGACAATGTAAGACGCTTCAGATTTGGGCAATCAGAAATTTTAATTCTTTCCAGGCAGCTGAGTTGAACAAGGCTCAACTCTTCAAGCTCCTCACATTTACTAATCTTCAATTCTACTAGTTTCATAAGATCATTTATTCCTTTCAAACTTTTCAACATCTCACATTTGGAAATTGTAATTTTTTCGACACAGCGCAGAAGGCCCAAGTTTAACTCCTTCAATTCGGCGATGTTACGGATCCGCAGCTCTTTTAACCCATAGGGTGCCTAAAATTGAAAATAGTTTTTCTCAAAATTCCGATTATGCATAAAAGTCACCAAAGTACGATAAAATAATGCATTCAATACTACGGCTTAACTTTTGACGTTAAAGAACAAAATACCTGTTCATTATTCTGCCACAATCTTTCCAGACTTCCACAACTGATGCTTAATGATAGAAAGTTTTGAAGAGCAATCCATGGAGGAATGTTTGTCAGTTTATGGTTACGAAGGCCAAGCTCAAGCCATAGTAAAGTGGTTGATGCCTCACCCATATTTTCTGATTCTCCTAGAAAGTATTTAATAAAAATATCCGTGGACGGATCCATAAAAGAATGCAAACACCTAATTTTTGGTTGGGTGAGAATGTTTTTGAATCCCTCTGATTCCTGCATGCACAGGAGTAGTTGAGATTTTTATTGAATTGAAGTTTAAAGATTTCAAATATCACACAAGAAACACAGCAATCTTGAGGAAAAAGCATACCAAAGATTGGAGATGTTGAGAACGCCACAGGCGACGAGGATGACTCGGGTCGTCTGCCATTTCTCGTCCCAAATCCCGCAAATGGTCATGCATTCTCCATACAACCTTTTCTCTGTAATATTCCTGGACACCCTTGAATGATCTCCTGAAATCATAATCTTCTACTTCTTCAACCAGGCATTTATTTTCGAGTCTTCGCAGTGCATGTTGAGCGCTCCATCCCGATATCTCCCACACTTTGATGGCGTTTTTCTTCCATTCTCCTATGAAAAAGCATGCAACATCCATGAAAATTTGTTTTTCCTCATTGTCCAATGTGTCAATACTTATTTTCAATCTCTTGTGTATGTCGCGAGGCAGCGTCTTTTTAGCTTTTTTCAATTCTAACTCCCAAAACTTATGATCTTGGCCATGAACATGCCTGCCAAGAGCTTGAAGGGACAGGGGTAAGCCAGCACACACATGTACGAAGTGTTCAACCAGGTTCTCATAGCCACTAGATGGATAAGATTGGCTAAAAGAGTGCCAACAAAACAGTTCTTTCGCGTCATCTGTATCCATTCCTTTCAAATTATAACCGACAGTAATTCCTGCATTAATGAGCACTCCTACATCACGCGTTGTAACAATTACCAGACTATTGCCAGATTTATTCAACTCATCACCGATTAGTAACGCATCTAACTGCTCCTGGTGATTAATATCATCTAGAACAATTAGGAAGCTCCGATTGCCGCCCCTTGCAAAATGATTGCTGAGACAGCTTGTGCCATCCTCTACGCTTGGAAAGCTTCGATGATCTTTTACATCAAAGAGATCTCTGAGGAGCTTCATTTGCAAAGAAGGAAGATCTTTTCTCACAGAGGCTTCCCGAACATCAAACAGAAAACATGACCGACTGTAATCTGGATGCTTTCTGTTGAACAATTCTTTGGAGAGAGTTGTTTTTCCCACCCCACCCATACCAAAAATACCAACAATCTTAGACTTCGCTTCTCCTTTTTTGTTCATCTCGCACTGAATTTCAAAATCCTGTACAAGCTTATCAATGCACTGCTTTTCAAAATCTTCCACAAGCTTAGAAAGTCCTACGGGATATTTGGCAACATGCAAGCATCTCGTCCTTTCTACTTCCTTTTGCACTGCTGACACTATCTTCTCGCAGCCACCGAAACTATTATACCAATATAAGGGAATTCAATGAGAAAAAGCTTGGATTTAGTTGAAATATCGAGTACACTGATACCATAAAAGTCTTACCTTTTGAGCTCTTCGCCGGCAATAAATGAAATAGATTGGAGGGCTTTCTTCCACTCATCCAGCTTGTCCATGTACCTCTTCTTAATTTCATATTCACTAAATGCTTTGCCATAACTCCCTTTTCTATGTGGCGTAGTGCAGAAGGCTCCACATCATAGAAAATAGGAATAATCCTAGCTTTAGTCTGCAACATGAGAACCAGCTCTGCCAAACACCATGGTGACTCTGCATAGCCTTTAGAGAAGATAGCTATGTGAACTGCAGCAGAGCGGATCGCTGTCTCAATGGTGGATGGAAATGAATCTCCAAGTTCTTTCTCTTTCGAATCAAGAAACGCCCTTATCTCTAAATTCTGAAGGGAGCTATAAAGCTCTAGAGCCACAGTTTCCTTGACATCGGGACCTCTGTGGTTGATAAAGACGTCATATAATCTTGAAGATTCAGACACCTTTCTCCTCTTGAGCTGAGGTTCTATTCCAGAGAAAGCTGGACTAGGATTCCCACCTTCTTTGTGGGATGAGGAAGAAGACGCGCTAGAGAAAGAATCTTGTTGGGGAGACGAGTAAGAAGATGCCATAGATGGAAACCTAGGAAGGAAAGACCGAATTTAAGTCGAGCAGAGCGTCCATAGATAAGGAAACTGGTTACAGAAATTCTTGTGCCGGCAGTATGGAAAAAAACTATGGACTAATTAATCAAAAAGGAAGTTGTTAGAACAGGCGAAACCGCGTGAAGACTTATGGAAGCAATAATGATAAGATGACACTCAAGTCAAAAAGGGAAATAAATACGTACGCAATAGAAGAAAAATGGAAAATGGAAAATCGAAAATAAAAGGGATGTTGAAGGGATCCATTTGGGATGTAGTTTAATAGGTGAGTGGATGCTATGTGATTATATAGGTTACCTAGCAAGATTCAAACTTTTGGGGTATATTCGGGGTTGTTGTAGTCTATTAATTAAAGAAAAATATGTAGACATCTAGACATCTGGGATGTAGATTAATAGGTGAGTGGATGATATGTCATTATATAGGTTATCTAGCAAGATTCAAACTTTTGGGTAGTTGTAGTCTATTAATTAAAGAAAAATATGTGAGATATCTAGACATTTGTGTATACTAACAGGTTTTAATGAAAAATAAATAAAATAGAATAGAATCATTGTAATCTATTATATAAAGACAAAAGAAAAAGAAATAAAATAAAATTGAATCATTGTAATCTATTATATAAAGACAAAGATGCCGAAATAAAATAAAATTGAGTTATTGTAATCTATTATATAAAGACAAAGATGCCACACCTATATATATTAGCATGTTCCTATAAAAAGAAAATTAAATAAAATTGTTATTTCTTGAGAGGATGCTCTTCCTTGAACTTTATTTATGACTACATTCCTTCAAAAATATTAATGTAACAAACAAGTGTCTTGCATGAAAAATATTTATATTTCACATTTTATTTTTAGTTTAAAGTTTTGTTGAATATTTTAGTTTAGTAGATAATATAGATGTATACTTTGCATTTGATAAATTCAATGAAAGTATTATATTTTCATTAATATTTTATTTCATAGAAAATATTAAGTATTTTATGTAGATTAAAAGAAACATGTATTCAGGTGAAAATTATAAAATTTTATATTAATGATATTTGAAAGATTAACAAGAAATATATACTATATACTTTGATAGACTGTCATGTGAAAACTTACATAAAATATTTTAGAATTGATAATCTAAGTTAAACAATTATTGAAATGATTTTATTTTTAGTGAAAGTTGGGTTAGAAAATAACTTTATTCAATATAATTTAGAAATGTTTTAAATATTTATTAAATAATAATAATAATAATAAATTAAATCTATACATAAAATTTAATAGAGTTTTTATTAGTAGTTAGTTTTAAATTATTAGATAAACTGAATAAACAAATGGTTATTCATGTAAGAATTATTCACATGATTTATAGCATTATAACAGCCAATGCACAAGAAAATTATGAATTAGACATTTTTATATCAACAAAATATTTTATTGCTTTCTACATTTGGTATCATACCAATGTCTACCTAAGCATTTCATCTACGATGGACACTCCAATTTCTTCAAAAATTTCCCTTTCTAAGCTGCTATAGTTGGGTAGGAGAAAGGGGAGACAATACAAGAGTTATGGCATAAGGGAGAAGAATGCACATGCTTCACAAATGATGTAGAGGCATATGCAATGTCCACATTAGAGGGCCTCAAGCCTAGCAAGCATGTATAGGAGGAAACATCAAATATTTTGAAGCCACTTAACTAGTGTTAGTTAAATGGGATTAAATTCTTTTGTTAGTGTTTCACAATTTATTGTCTTGCCCCTTGTGAAAATTCTAATCTTCAATAAAGGAAATTGTTTCTTTTGTGCATGTAATGGTTGTGAGCATAGTGCCTAATATAGATCTATAGAAGGAACGAAAATACAAGAATTATGATGAGTTAAGAAAGTGAAGAAATGCACACCATTTTACAAAATCATAGGATATGCACTTTTATGTTTTGTAGAAGCTACTCCATTTTGGTTAGTCATTTTTATTACAGTTTTTAGGACTGCAAAGGAAGAAATTAAGGTCACGATAAATTAATATAGTCAGTCTACTAGATTATTATGGAAAACTAGAAAGGAGGAGAATCATAAAGGAGAGTTGAATAAGGTTTGGAATGTAATATAAGTGCATGCCATCTATATTTTCTTAGAATAGCACAAGTATTAATATCAAAGATTTGAACTCAATTTACTATCTCAAGATTAAAACTATGGCATAATTCATAGCGAGTGGGCCATTGGTATTCAATGATTAATAGTTCTCTCAATTTGATATCTTTGTCTATAGACTATGACTTTTGGTGTTTAATATTTATGCCCATGGTGTCTTTAGTGTGAGAGAAGTGATGAAGATACATCCTTTCCAAGAGAATCATTGTAGTTCTATTTTGTATTACAAGTTCTGCACTTCTCCAAAGAAGGTGTGGATTTCTGCAGATTTTAAATTCTTTTATGTAGGCTCCAATAGTGGCATTAATGATACGGTTGATATAACTATCTTTCCTATAATCAATAACCATCCATACCTCTCTTGATAATTAGCAAGGATAAGCAATTTGAACTCCCTTGTAGGGATAGAAAAAGTCTTTAAAAGTTTGATATTGATTAGGCATGGTCTATCATAGAAAAATCATGATCATTAGGAGGTGATGATGTTCAAAAACTCAATTATTTAAGAGCACTAAGAGGTGTACGATATTTATAGGGGTCATCTTATATTCGTGCATTAAGGATGATTTATCAAAACTAAACAACAGTTTAAGAATAAGGCGTAAACTTGGTACCACCTCATCATTTATAGCACAATAAATAACAACCAATAGTCAAGGTAGACTATATTTTATGTCTATTGATTGTAGGGACCATTCACAAAGGATAAGTGGAGGGATCATGTAGATGTACTAGGAATAGTGTACTATAAATAACTAATTTTTTAAATAAGAGTTTGTGTCCTATCTCAATTAAAATAATTGACAATTCTAGAAAAGGTGAAAAAACAATATTAGAGCCTGAAGGCAATGGAGGCAAGAGGATAGTTATTGTCTCAAGCTAAATTCTCACTCAAGGATGATTCATTGCATAAGAAGCATCCTATTTGTATCCCTAAAGAAAAGAGGGGCCTTGGTTGCATGTTTGTTCCTTTAAGGAGAAATTGGGAAAATATTATTGTGGGTAGATTTCTTGTGTATTCATGTTTGATTGAATATTTTTTGAGCTCTTGACAAGAAATTAGTCACACCTAAAGGAGATCTGAACTTTAATAGGAAAGGTTGTCTCATATGCATACATTTGATTAGGGATTCATGAAACAATGGATAGATCATTTCCACAACATGTGAGGAGGCATTAGACATACACAGGAGATATATTATTTTCGAGGAAAGATGTCTCATGTGTAATACTTGAGGAGGAATTAGACACATTAGAGATGATGTGGATTTTTAGAGGAAATATGTCCAATTGTAAATGGGTGGTGGGAACGCTTTTACACTATTCATATTGTGCAAATGGTCTTAGATTCTATAATCAAGAGTTCCGTTGATGTAGTTAGTTTAACATTTTATAGGTGAAAAAAGAGGGATGGTGAAGGCACTTCATTAAAATCTCTATAGGGGTTGGGTTCAAAAATATTACAATGTTCTTCTCTTGTTTAAATTAATATAATAAGGAGGGGATGTTGGAGTTTTTACATTAATAATTAGTTTTAGATTACTAGATGAATAAAATAAAGAATTAGTTATTACCGTAGGAAGTTATTCATGATATTCATAGGGCTATAATAGCCAACACAAAAGAAATATATGAATCAAGCATTTTTATATCAATAAATATTGTATTTCTCTCTACAAAATTCAATACTGAATTAATCTTTATCATCATTACATTCTTAACTATGAAAAATACTAAAATATATTGGTTTATGTAGCCTAATGATTTTGATATTTGAGACACATGAACTCCTTTTAATCTAATATCTAGTTATACATATTAACAAAAATGATAAATTTATAATTATGATTTTATATTAACTTTTTATGCACTTGAAATTTGCTAATATTATGTATGAAGACTCCATAAAAGTTAAATTATGAAAATCCTTTTTAGAAGTGATCCATTTTTCTATTATTTGATTTAATATATAGAATGACATTATCCTTTCTAATAATATCCAATCAGCTATTTACTTTAGGAATCATCACTTTACCTCTAGATATTAGCTTTAAAAGGGAGTCTAATTTGAGAAGGAAGAACTTTCTGGTCAGAATAACTCTTCATCAGACAATCAGAATGAGAAACCCAAAATGACCCACATGACAACCAAATGCACAAAAATTTAGTGGGAGATGTTTTACATGTAACTAATTTGAGCATAAGGAAAATTAGTGAAGAAGAAAACCTATTTCTACATATTTTTACAAGTTATTGTTTTACCTGCTACAAGTATAGACACAAATCGTATGAGTGTAGATCAAAGATGAACAACTCTATGATCAAATCGAGCAAGCACAAGGTTTTGAAACTCTAATGTAATATGCTTCAAATGTAACAATCCAGGGCACATTTCTAGGAATTATAGATACAATAATGCTAATATAAATATGAAAGGTTTGGTAGAAAGAAATAGTATGTAGGATGACAAAGGGAAAAGAAAGATTGATGTCGAAGAAGTTAAGAAGGAAATGAGAAAGACATGAATGAGAAAAGAAAAAAAATGATGCTATTGGAAAGATCGCACAAGCATCTGGCATACAGATTTCATCAACAAACTGGTTAGGTCAGAGACCTAAGGGGGAGATTTAAAAAAAAAATCCTTACCTAACCCCTGAATCAAATGGATCAATGAATGCAATTGATGCAGAATTATGTTCATAATACAATGGAATCATTCCTAGATGAATATGAATATCTTTTTAGGGATCACAGAAGGATTTGCAAATTACAGTATAAAATGTAGTTTTTGAACTTAGGGCATGACACATTAATTATAGTTAACTTTTTGGATTATCAAGGTTTAAAAGGAGAATTTTACACTTCATTATTCACCGTTCTATTTGGACAAAGAGGTTGGAGAATGATTTGAGGTGATTGAACAACATTTAAGGGAAAATTTTAGAAATCTATCACCAAACCGTATGTTTTCACTTTAAAAGGTATTTTGCACTCTATGACTTCAATTTTTATTTTGAATCATGGATGCACCAATGATCATTCATGTTAAGCATATACCTAAATTTAAGAAACATCCACAAAAGTCTAGGTAATATGATCCTCAGAGTGCATTCTCTAAAGTTCCTTATGGAGTTTTGCATTCCATCCATTATAATTTTGAAGAGTTAGGAAAAAATGCAATTGTTGACATATATGAGAAACTTTGTGGGAATGTAAAATTGAAGGTGTTGACTTAGTAATCAACACCTCCTTGGAGATTCATGACATGGCTTAACTGCCTCTTATGGGTTGGGTTAAATATGGCATTTGTATCGGGCATTGATAGCTTCAGCTTTTGGTGCAACGACAAATGATTCCAACAATTGGTATCAGAGCCTTGGGTCACGGGTTTGAGTCTCCCTTCACTAGGTGTTGAAGGCTCAGTCGGTGCTAAGGTGGAGATTGTTGACTAGGTGGTCAATAACTCCTTGGAGATTTGTGACATGGCTCAACTACCTCCAATGGGTCACGTTAAATCTGACATTTGTATTGGGCATTGATAGTTTGAGCTTTGGGTGCAATGACAAATGATTCCAACCAAAGGATGCGTTTAAATTCGTAGATACCATGAAAATTTCCTAAGTGATGAATTTAACACCTTTGATGAGACTAAATGGATTAAGAAAGTGTTTAGCAGAAAATGCGACCAATTCATATGGTTTGACAAACTCTACAATATCACCAAGGAAGTTTTAGAAGCATTCAAGAGATTTATTTCATGTGGTGAGGTTTCATCCCTAAAATATTTTAAGAAGGATATTGTCACTCAATTGACTGAATCATAGTGGGAAAAATGTGCAATGATAGTAAATAATATTAAACAACCTAATGTGAGAATAATAATAATGATTTTTGGATATAAGGTATATCACTCCAACGGGGAAGATTCAATATCAAGTACCACCATTTACACTGCTTAAAGAATTGAGAAGGAAAATGAAGAGTATGACATATGTGGCACTAAGGATACAACTATTAGAGAATTTGGATGAAATCAAGAAGGATAAGAAATAAATATTCAAGTATGGCTCACTGATTCTATATATTTTCATTTACGTCATGAATTTCTTTCTTGGAATCAAGAACATTACATGGAAGAAAGAAGTATCGGTGGTAATTTAGATCATAGACTACTATCTTATGCAAGATATGAAATCGGTAAGGAGTACAATGTGGGAATAATTTGAGTCTTTTCAAGACAAATTGTGAGACAAGTATAGAGTTCCAAGAGAGATAGTCGAGAAATATGTAGACACTATTTATTTTTTGGTGGTGACCGATGCCTGCTTGATGGAAGAAATGGTGCCAAGAACAGCTTGGATTCTGTCAATGGGATATGAAGTGGATCCTGATGTAGTTGAAATTCATTTCAAAAAATTTCTTAGTGAATCCGTTGATGCTAATGAAGAAAGGTTTAGAAATTATGATGAAAAGAGTGGCAAAGTTCACAGTGAGCTGCATAAGCCTTCAAGGGATAGAGGGATATAATAAGAAGTTGATATTGTAGGCAAAAGGGTGATATTTTCTAAGGGATAATAAAAGAATAAAGGAAACAATATGAAGAGGAACAAAGAAAGAAGGAAGTAGAGGAAAGTGTTCCATTTTCTATTGGATTTGATGTTGATGCACCTAGAAATTTCCCTCCAATTGCATCTTCATCATAGGCTAGAAAAGCAAGAAGTTCAATTCAAACTAAAATAATTCCTATAGAGAAGAAGCCGGCCCCAACAAGGAAATCATCTACACAAAGGACACTTACACTAAAGGTCACTCAGTCACTATCTCCTGAACCAAACGGAAACCCTGAAGCTTATAGCAAAAAGGTGAAAACTAAAGCCAAAAGGGTGTACAAAGGAGCGAAAGTGGATGACAAAGGAGATGAGATATGCTAAAGTGATGTTGGTAGGGAATTGAAAGCAGAGGGAGATCTATGGTTGCGAGAATAGTAAGTGGATAATTAGGAGATGGACCAACAAGTACGAAGCCTAAACCTATCAATACTGGTATGGCACATTTGATTACTAATTATGTACTTAAGAATGTGACAACTCATGGTATTTTAGTTTAGTTGAAGTATTATTACAATAAGTCTGATGAGAAAGAGAGAAGAATTCTTTAGGAAGGAGCTATTTTATATTTGAACAAATACAACACAATCTTAGTAGAGATTAAAGGTGATATACCTAATGAATTTTATTATATCCTAGAAGGTAGGAGATTAATAACACTGGAAGAAGAAAAGAGGATTAGAGATAGAATTTTGATGAATCTCTATGTTGGCATTTGATGAAGATGATCATATCCTATTTCATGTGATGAATGTTGTAGTGTTGTCATTTCTAACCACAATTCTACTTCATAGGTCAAATAAGATATACTGGTGATGAAGATGATTTAGCAAGGATTTTTTTGTGTTTAGTCTATCAGTGATTACATGGTATGTGATGGTGATTTCAATGTGTGGTGAGACTTTGGAGGATTTAGATGATGCAATCGTGTAGATAGTATTTAAAGAGACATGATTACCTATATATATGAATGTGTAAGCTGATTGAATGCACATATGGAGATTTAAGGAAAGCACTAGTGATATCAGTAAGAATAGTCAACCGGCCTAGTCAAGTTGATGAAATCGAGGTAGCGATCAGCTATGTGTCGAAGTGTCATTTATTTGTGAATTGTATTGTTGAGTTTCGACCTTTAGGAGTTCAATTTCCTATGTTGGCATGGTTTCTTAGGGATTTTATTTAGGATTTGGAGGTCGACTGTGGTAACACATTTTAGGGTTGTTCCACCAACCTAAAAGTGTTTATAAGAGATGAAATTAAAGGATGAAGTTGTTGATAGTTGATACGATGAGTGTAGTTGTTGCAGTTAATATTTGTATGAATAGAACAATGATTTGAGTAGTGTTGAAGTGGATCTATCAAGCAGAGTGTGTTACTTTCATATCATTCTATTTGAGTTTCATTCTTGAGAAAAACTTCCTAGCTGACTTGTAATCAAAATCCTCTAAATAGGGCTACTCTTAACAAGGTAAGAAGGATCCTAACATGTCTAAAGACTAAATCCTCTAATAGAGTGACTTTGAGAAGGAGTTATAAATCCCTTAATAGGGTAGTTTCTAATAATAATTTAGTAATAATATCTAACCATGTTATAAATATTCTTAATTGTGTATATCCTTAGCAGGATGTTTTGATTAAGTAAAAATAAGTTATGAAAGGACCTGAAACCTTTTACAACCAAAAAAAGAACCGAGAGATAGAACATTAAGAGAACCAAATTACAATAGTGAATCAACACCAGACACACCAAAGGGAGTAAACAACCACTCCCACAAAAAAAACAAGACCAGAACAACAGTCAACAAAAAAGGGCAGCAAGAAATCATTTAGTTCCACCCTTATGTGACCTTAAATTTATGTCAAAAGGAGGCTTGGGAGACTTAATTTTCTTTCCTTTGACAGTTTTCCATCCATCCTCCATTGATAATGCATCATTCTTCCCCAACAAAGAAATAACAGAGAAACCCACAACCTGAGAAGCAGTGTTGTCCTTCCCAGCACACCCGGCAGGGACAAAGACAGCAATCCCCTAGAAGGAAACTAGGTGCCATCTACAAAACCAGCATTAAGGATAGCATAAAAAGAGATAGCATCAACCACAAGGGTAGGGATATCAGCCACATCACTTGACATAATAGCAACACCATTCTGACCCAGGACAGGGTCAGGGTCAGAAAAAGGAACATCCTTCAGGATAGCATTCGTAACAGCGACATTAGAAGCTTTAGTAGTGGGAAAATCCTAAGCTGGACTGTCATCCAAGCCCCCATCCTTAGAAACTTTATAAACTAAATAATGGTGGTCATTTGCACCCACCCACCGAGAGGGCAGTTTCTTCGATTTTACCCTATCTGATAAATACCTGGCAGCAATATGGCCAGTCTTGTGGCACTTTTTGCATCTGAACAAAATTCCCTCATAATCAAGGGTCTGGGTCCAAGAGCCCCGAGGAGAGGCCAATGTCAGCATCTCAGGGAGACCCTTAGAGACATCAACCTCCACAAGGATACGAGCATATGTCAGATGAAAGATGTTAGAAGAACCTGGATCAACCATCAGAAAATCCCCAATAACCTCGCCTACAGCCTCCAAGAAAGAGTCTATCCAGAGATGCAAGGGAAGATTTGGAAGCCTCACCCATAAAGGAAATTTATTAAAAGATTCAATAGAAGGATCAAAATCCTTATGCCAGGATTTGGCCATCAAAGGATAAAGATCATCCCAAGTGAAGGAACTACACAAAATAGTGTCCCAGTCTTCAGCATTGTCAAATTCCACAATAAAAAAACCCCATGCCATAGGGAATATCTGAAGAGATTCATCCAAAAAAGGCTCCCAATATTTTGGACATCCAAGCATGTAAATCAGAAAGAGAGGGCCAAAAACCCCTGAATCTAAAAATAGCAACAAAAGAGTAGTCATCTGCATGATTAAAAATCTCATCAACTATATCCATTTATAGATTAACCACCAAAGGGTTACTTACAGTGATAGGCATAACAGATCTGGCTCGACGAGCACCCCTCCCAGGAAGAGGAAGGCCAATGGAGGAAGCTGCGTTGATATTAGCTTCAAAGGCCGCAACATCAGTGTAGGATGCAGGGCCAACAGTACCATAGGCCCCAGCCATAGAAGCCTGAGGGCATACCATCAAATGCCCTCCCCCACTGCATCCATCCTACGAACCATCATATCCCGATGAGTAGGAAGCAGCAGCAGAGGTTCGATTGGTGCACTAGTGAGACTTGTTGGTGATAATTAGCAGGATGTTGTAAAGCTCCTATCATGGAAAAAACTTATTAGTGCACTAGTGAGACTCTTGGGTGATAATTCCCACCATGCTTTTTCCCTCTAACAAGGGTTTCAATGATAAAATATAAGTTTTATTGTGTGGAATGTATGGATAATTTTTTTTCTATGCTTTTATGTTATCATTAGCTTTACATGTTGATTATTTTGGAGGTATCTGAAATTATTTTGTAGATATGTGGTTGCACTGACTCACCCCCCCTTCTCAGTGCCTTACAACATTAACAATTGGTATCAGAGCCAAGTTCCCTAGAAAAAGGCTAACAACTTGGGAAGGATCCTTAAGGCAGATATGGAGGGTTTGAGATATCAAAGTCAGCTTGAAAAGAAACTTGACGATGGAGAAGATTTCATTCATCAGTTGAAGGAGCAACCCAAGAAATCAAGAGACAAGAGTACTGAGCTTGTTCAAAAATTATCTAAGAGACAAGATCTGATTGATCAACTATATAAAGAATCTGAGGAATCTAAGGCTGCCCTTAAAGTTTTAGTGTAGGAGAATGAGAAATTTCATGGAGACAAAAAGAATCTAAGGAGAGATTTGGAAGCCTTGTCAATCAAGATGGGTAAAGAAATTGAGGCAAGGAAGGCTACAAAAGAAGAAAGGAAAATTGCAGAGGAACCCCAAAAAGCTAAAGTAGATGAGGTTTTCAAACATGAACAAGAGGTTGATACATTGCATAAACATCTACATGACACAAATGAAGAAAATCAAGAAGCCCTAAGATAGAATGAGAATCTGAGAAAAGGGAATGAGAAATTAAAAAGTGAGTTGAAGGCTGCAAATGATTTACTCAAGAAATTCAATGAGAATACTGCGAAGCTTGATGAACAACTGAAGAATCATAGAATGCTAGATTTGACATTTGTCTTGCATACATAGAACTCTTTTCTTTAATAAATATTGTATTTCTCTCTACAAAATTCAATACTGAATTAATATTTATTATCATTACATTCTTAGCTATGAAAAATACTAAAATATATTGGTTTTGGTACCCTAATAATGTTAATATTTGAGACACATAAAATCCTTTTAATGTAATATCTAGTTATACATATTAACAAAAAAATGATAAATTTATAATTATGATTTATATTAACTTTTTATGCACTTGAAATTTGCTAATATTATGAATGAAGACTCCATAAAAGTTAAATTATGAAAATCCTTTTTAGAAGTGATCCATTTTTCTATTATCTGATTTGATATGTGGAATGACATTATCCTTTCTAATAATATCTCAATCAGTTATTTTCTTTAGGAATCATCACTTTAGCTCTAAATATTAGCTTTGAGAAGGAGTTTGATTTGAGAAGGAAGAACTTTCTGGTTAGAATTACTCTTCATTAGACAATCAGAATGAGAAACCCAAAATGACTCATGTGAGACAACCAAATACACACAACTTCAGTGGGAGATGCTTTACATGCATATAATTTGAGCATAAGGCAAATTAGTGAAGAAGCAAACCTAGTTCTACATATTTTTCTAGTTATTGTTTTACCTGCTACAGGTATGGACACAAATCGTATGAGTGTAGATCAAAGATTAACAACTCTATGAACAAATCGAGAAAGAACAAGGTTTTGAAACTCTAATGTAATATTATTCAAATGTAACAATCCACAGCACATTGCTAGGAATTATAGATACAATAATGCTAATGTAAATATGAGAGGTTTGGTAGAAAAGTTTAGTATGCAGGATGACAAAGGGAAAAGAATGATCTATGTCGAAGAGGTTAAGAAGGAAATGAGAAAGACGTGGCTGAGAAAGGAAAAACAATGATGCTATTGGAAAGATCGCACCAACATATGGCATGGAGATTTCATCAACAAACTAGTTATGATGCAGGAGCATCCTGGGGTAGTTGGCAATCCTACTCAACCAAAAATATGTTTGCCTTTTGTTCTTTAGTTTGTTTGGAGACTGCTCGGTGAAGTGCTTTGTTTCTTGGGTTCTGTCACTCGGGCATGATTTTTTTCTGGTGCTTGGGTTTTGTCACTCAGGCATGCTTGGTTTCTGTTGCTCGAGTTTTTTTTGCTCGGGCATGCTTGTTTTCTGTCGCTCGAGCATGTCTTCTGATGCTCAGGTTTTGTTCATGTTTCTCAGGTTCTTCTTTGCCTAAGGCTCTCTGTTGCTCCGTCAACCTTTGCCTGAGATGTTTATTTTGGAGTTGGATCTAGTGGACGACTTTTTCATTTGATTTCTATGGCTTAATTGATTTGGGGTCTCTCATTGGGATCTGTGTGGACCTAAATTTGGGTCTCTTTTATGGTTTTGAGTGTCGACTTCTTTGGTGGAATCTTGTATATATTTGTTTCATTGTTCTTAGTTTAGCAGCAGTTTTTGGGAGTTGGGGAGGAGAAGAGAATAAGTTGAAGGATTGTAAGCTATTGCAGATAGTTATAAGTGGGTAGACAGAGATTGCATATTGCTTGGTGGCTTGCGAGCACAAGTTTGGATCTAGTTTCTTCCACTTAGCTATAGGATAGATAGTTGGATCCAACAAGCTCTCATTAAATTGTTGATGTAATTGGCCCTAATCAGGAAGGACTTACAGCCTGACATGTTGTTTGTAATTGAATTACTAAGATAATATAAAGTTGATATTGTTATAGCTTGAGTTACATGTTATTTCGTTGTGTTATTCTAGTGTTGCTGCAAATTTGGATAGTCCATTCTTGGATACTCTGACCTTGATTGCATCAGGTGGTATCAGAGCAAAGGTTGATATGGTTCATTGGTTGTGGAGCTTAGGGTTTTCAAAGATCTGGAGAGATGCCTCCAAGAATATTGGACCCTAGGGAAATTGCAGATCTTTCTAAGGAAGTGGAAGTGCGGATAACATAAAGATTTAGATCTGAGATGGCGGCAATGAAGAATGAAATCATACAAATTATTAGAAAAATTGGATTATAGATAGGTCCTAGAGTAGATGATGGTTATGGAGAAGCTGCTGAAGATTTTGAAGCTGTTGGATCTAGTGGAGATGACAGAAATGATCAAATGGCAAGATCTGGAGGAGGCAAACATGGTCAGTTGCAGAGGTCTGAAGCTCGATTGATTACAAGCTATCGAATGGAGGTGTCCAATTTCTCAGGTACATTGAAGCCTGAGGATCTAATTAATTAGATCGGTGAGTTGGAAGACTACTTTGATTTGGAAGACATTGAAGATCCACTTAGAGTAAGGTTGGCACAGACTAAGTTGAAAGGGCATGTTACTCTATGGTTGAAAGAATTGCAGAGGGACAGAGAAGAATGAGAGATGAAGATCAATCGGTGGAGGTTGATGTTGGCAAAGCTAAAGTCTAAGTTCATTCCTGTTGACTATGAACTTGAGTTGTTTAAGAAATTGCAGAATCTAAAACAGAAGGAGATGACTGTAGAAGGTTATACCGAGGAGTTCTACAAGTTTTTAATTTGGTCTGGACATAGAAAAATTTCTAAGGAAAAGGTGGTGAGGTATGTTAATGGCCTGAAATTCAATATCCAAGATGAGATTGGTATGTTGAAGATTGACTCTATGGAAGATGCTTATATGCACTAAAGGCAGAAGATAAGTTGAAGAGAAGACATTATGGTAATTCCTGAGGGAAGGAGAAGCAGGAGCCGTCGGTAAAGGATAAAGCAAAAGTTCAAGATGAACCAAAACCTGTTGAACCAAGAAGAAAGATAGGTAGAGGTGTATTCAGAGGTACTTATTACAACTATGGAGAAGAAGGACATCGGTCATTTGAATGTCCCCATGTAGATAATAATATTGGTAGTCACCAAAATGCTATGGTGAATAAAATTGTTGAGAATGAACCTGAGGTAGAGGGTATGAATCTTTTGCTTAGGATAACTTTACTGTCCTCAAAGCAAGCTGATTCTTGTCAAAGGAAGAACTTGTTTAGGACTGTGTGCAAGTCTGGTGGGAAACATTGTAAGATGATTGTTGATGGAGGGAGTAATGAAAACCTAGTTGCTGAGGAGATGGTTCAAAAACTTGGTTTGAAAATGTTGAGCCATCCTTGTCCTTATATGATAAGTTGGTTATGAGTTGGTCATGCAGTAGAGGTGAAAGAGCAGTGCATGGTGATTTTTCACATTTGCACTTATGAAGATGAAGTATTATGTGACATTGTGGAGATGAGTTCTTGTCATGTTTTACTTGGAAGACCTTGGTAGTATGATAGAGAGGTTATTCATGACTACAAAAGAAATTTAATTACTATCCTAAAGGATGGACATGAGTCTATTTTGATTCCTTTGAAAGATGGAGGTGAAGGAAGGAGGAACTTGAGCATTAGTATCAGATCTGAAATGGTTGTAGTAGATGGTGCAAATGTAAGTATGCAGAGATGTGAAGGTAAATCAGCAAGTGCTAGTGGTAAAGGGAAGAAGAAGAAGAATCGAGGGAAGAGTGTGCTAGTTGAGGACTCGAAAGACCTATATATCAAGAACTAGTTTGGATCTGTGTTGAATCCCAACAGATCTTCATCCAGCTTCTGAGAACATCTTTTTGCACCTAGGGTGTCTGATGCAGGAGCATCCTGGGGTAGTCAGAAATCCTGCTTAGCCAAAAATATGTTTTCCTTTTATTCTTTAATTTTTTTGGAGATTGCTTGGTGAAGTGCTTTGTTGCTCAGGTTTTGTTGCTTGGGCATGCTTATTTTATGGTGCTCAGTTTTTGTCACTCGGGCATGCTTGGTTTCTTTTGCTCGGGTTTCTTTCGCTCGGCCATGCTTGTTTTCTATCACATGCTTGGTTTCTATTGCTTGGGTTTTTGTCACTCGGCCATGTTTTTTTTCTATCACTCGGGCATGGATTCTGATGCTTGAGTTTTGTTCCTGTTGCTTGGGTTCTTCTTTTCCTGAGGCTCTTTGTTGCTCATTCAACCTTTGCCCGAGATGTTTATTTTGGAGTTGGAACTGGTGGCCAATTTCTGCATTGAATTTATGTGGCTTAATTGATTTGGGGTCTCTCATTGGGATCTATGTGGACCTAAATCTGGGTCTCTCTTATGGTTTTGAGTGTCGACTTCTTTGGTGGAATCTTATATATATGTGTTTCATTGTTCTTAGTTTAGCAGGAGTTTTTGGGAGTTGAGGAGGAGAAGAGAATAAGATAAAGGATTGTAGGCTATTGCAGATAGTTATAAGTGGGTAGATAGAGATTTTAGATTGTTTGGTGGCTTGCGAGTACAAGTTCAAATCTGGTTTCTTCCACTTAGCTATAGGATAGATAGTTGGATCCTGCAAGATCTTATTAAATTGTTGATGTAATTGGCACTAACCGGGAAGGCCTTACAACCCGGCATGTTGTTTGTAATTGAATTACTGATATTATATAAAGTTGATAATGTTATATCTTGAGTTGCATGTTATTCCATTGCGTTATTCTAGTGTTGTTGCAAGTTTGGATAGTTCATTCTTGGATACTCTGACCTTGACTGCATCAGGTTAGGTTAGAGACCTAAGGGGGAGATTTTTAAAAAAAATCCTTACCTAACCCCTGAATCAAATGGATCAATGAATGCGATCGATGCAGAATTATGTTCATAATACAATGGAATCATTCCTAGATATATATGAATAGATTTTTAGGGATCGCAGAAGGGTTTGCGAGTTACAATTTAAAATGTAGTATTTGAACTTCGGGCATGATGCATTAATTACAGTTCACTTTTTGGATTGTCAAGGTTTAAAATGGGAATTTTACACTTCATTCTTCACCGTTCTATTTGTAGAAATAGCTTGCAGAATGATTTGAGGTGATTGAGCAACATTTGAGGGAAAATTTTAGAAATCTATCACCAAACCGTCTGTTTTCACTTAAAAAGGTATTTTGCACTCTGTGACTTCAAATTTTTATTTTGGATCATGGATGCACCAATGATCATTAATGTTAAGCGTATACCTAAATTTAAGAAACATCCACAAAATTCTAGGGAAGATGATCCTCATAGTACATTCTCTAAAGTTCCTTATGGAGTTTTGCATTCCATCCATTATAATTTTGAAGAGTTAGGAAAAAATGCAATTGTTGACATGTATGAGAAACTCAGTGGGAATGTAAAATTGAAGGTGTTGACTTGGTGATCAACACCTCCTTGGAGATTCATGACATGGCTTAACTTCCTCCTATGGGTCAGGTTAAATATGACATTTGTATAGGGCATTGATGGCTTGAGCTTTTGGTGCAACGACAAATGATTCCAACAATTGGTATTAGAGCCTTGGGTCATGGGTTTGAGTCTCCCTTCATTGGGTGTTGAAGGCTCAGTTAGTGCTAAGGTGGAAATTTTTGACTTGGTGGTCAACACCTCCTTGGAGATTTGTGACATAGGTCAACTGCCTCCCATGGGTCACGTTAAATCTGGCATTTGTATCAGGCATTGATAGCTCAAACTTTGGGTGCAACGACAAATGATTCCAACAGAAGGATGCATTCAAATCTGTAGAGACCATGAAAATTTCCTAAGTGATGAATTTAACACCTTTGATGAGACTGAATGGATTAAGCAAGTGTTTAGAAGAAAATGCAACCAATTCATATGGTTTGACAAACTCTAGAATATCACCAAGGAAGTCTTAGAAGTAGTCACTAGATTTAATTCATGTGGTGAGGTTCAATCCCTAAAATATTTTAAGAAGGATATTGTCACTCAATTGACTAAATCATAGTGGAAAAAGTGTGCAATGATAGTAAATAATATTAAACAACATGATGTGAGAATAATAGCAATAATTTTGGGATATAAGGTATATCACTCCACCGGGGAAGATTCAATATCAAGTACCACCATTCACACTGGTTAAAGAATTGAGAAGGAAAATGAAGAGTATGGCATCTGTGGCACTAAGGATACAACTATTAGAGAATTTGGATAAAATCAAGAAGGATAAGAAGCAAATATTCATGTATGGTTCACTAATTCTACATATTTTCATTTACTTCATGAATTTTTTTCTTGCAATCAAGAACATTACATGGAAGAAAGAAGTATCGGTGGCAATTAAAATCATAGACTACTATCTTATGCAAGATAGGCAATTGGTAAGGAGTACAATGTGGGAATAATTTGAGTGTTTTCAAGAGAAATTGTGCAACATGTATAGAATTCCAAGAGAGATAGTTGATAAATATGAAGACACTATTTATTTTTTGGTGGAGATTGATGCCTGCTTGATGGAAGAAATGGTGCCAAGAACATCTTGGATTATACCGATGGGATATGAAGTGGACCCTGATGTAGTTGAAATTCATTTTAAAAAATTTCTTAGTGAATTTGTTGATACTAATGAAGAAAGGATCATAACCTATGAATAAAAGAGTGGCAATGTTCACAGTGAGATACATAAGCCTTCAAGGGATAGAGGGATCTTAAAAGAAGTTGACATTGTAGGCAAAATGATGAGATTTTCTAAGGACTAATAGAAGAATAAAGGAAACAATATGAAGAGGAAAAAATAAAGAAGGAACTAGAGGAAAGTGATCCAATTGTTATTGGATTTTATGTTGATGCACCTAGCACTTCCCCTCCAATTGCATCTTCATCATAAACTAGAAAAACAAGAAGTTCAATGCAAACTACAATAATTCCTATAGAGAAGAAGCCTGACCTAACAAGGAAATCATCTACACAAAGGAAAATTACACTTAAGGTCACTCAGTCAAAGTCTCCTGAACCGAAGGGCAAACCTAAATCTCCAAGAAAAGGGTGAAAACTAAAGCCAAAGGATGTACAAAGGAGCAAAAGTGGATGACAAACAAGATGAGATATGCTCAAATGATGTTGGTAGGGAATTGAAAGTAGGGGGAGATATGGTTGCAAGAATAGTAAGTGGACAATTAGGAGATGAACCAACAAGTACGAAGCCTAAACCTATCAATACTAGTAAGCCACATTTGATTATTAATTATGTGCTTGAGAATGTGACAACTCATGGTATTTTAGTTTAGTTGAAATAGTATTACAATTTAAGTATGATGATAAAGAGAGAAGAATGTTTTAGGAAGGAGCTATTTTATATCTAAAAAAATACAACACAACCTTAGTAGAGATTAAAGGTGATATACCTAATGAATTGTATCATATCCTAGAAGTTAGGAGATTAATAGTACTGGAAGAAGAAAAGAGGATTAGAGATAGAATTTTGATGAATCTCTGTGTTGGCATTTGATGAAGATGATCATATCCTATGTCATGCGATGACTATTGTAGTGTTGTCATTTCTGGCCACAATTTTACTTCATAGGTCAAATAAGATATACTGGTGGTGAAGATGATTTAGCAAGGATTTTTCTATGTGTTCAATGTATCGGTGATTACATGGTCTGTGATGGTGATTTCAATGTGTGGTGATACTTTGGAGGATTTATACAATGCAATCATGTAGATAGTATCTACAGAGACATGATTACCTATATCTATGAATGCATAAGCTAATTTGATGCACATATGGAGATTTAAGGCAAACACTAGTGATATCAGTAAGAATGGTCAACTGGTCTAGTTAAGTTGATGAAATCAAGGTAGTGATCAACTATGTGTCAAAGTGTGATTTATTTGTGAATTGTATTGTTGAGGTCCGACCTTTAGGAGTTTAATTTCCTATGTTGGCTTGGTCGCTTATGGATTTTATTTAGGATTCAGAGGCCGACTATTGTAACACATTTTAGGGTTGTTCCACCAACCTAAAAGTGTTTATAACATATGAAATTGAAGGATGAACTTGTTGATAGTTGATACGATGATTGTAGTGGTTACAGTTGATATTTGTATGAATAAAACAATGATTTGAGCAGTGCTGAAGTGGGTCTGTCAAGTAGAGTGTGCTACTTTCAAATCATTATATTTGAGTTTCATTCTCGAGATAAGTCCTAGCTGACTTGTAATCAAAATCCTCTAAACAGGGCTACTCTTAATAGGGTAAGAAGGATCCTAATAGGACTAAATACTAAATCCTTTAATAGAGTGACTTTGAGAAGGATTTCTAAATCCCTTAACAGGGTAGTTTCTAACAAAACTTTAGTAATAATATATAATCATGTTATAAATATTATTAATTGTGTATATCCTTAGTAGGATGTTGTAATGCTCCTAAAATGGCAAAAAATTATTGTACACTAGTGAGACTTATGGGTGATAATTCCCACCATGGTTTTTCCCTCTAACAAGGGTTACAATGATAAAATATTGGTGTTATTGTGTTGAATGTTTGGATGAATTTTTTGATATGCTTTTATGTTATCATTAGCTTTACATGTTGATTATTTTGGAGGTTTCTTAATATATTTTTTAGATATGTGGTTGCACTGACTCATCCCCCTTCTCAGTGCCTTATAACATTAACAATTGGTATCAGAGCCAAGTTCCCTAGAAAAAATATAACAACTTGGGAAGGATCCTTAAGGAAGATATGGAGGGTTTGAGATATCAAAGGCAACTTGAAAAGAAACTTGAAGATGGAGAAGATTTCATTCATCAGTTGAAGGAGCAACCCAAGAAATCAAGATACAAGAGTACTGAGCTTGTTCAACAATTATCTGAGAGACAAGATCTCGTTGATCAACTATTTGAAGAAAGTGGATCTGAGGAATCTGAGGCTGCCCTAAAATCTTTAGCGTAGGAGAATTAGAAATTGCATGGAGACAAAAAGAATCTAAGGAGAGAGTTGGAAACCTTATCAGTCAAGATGGGTGAAGAAATGGAAGCCAGGAAGGCTGCAAAAGAAGAAAGGAAAATTGCAGAGGAAGCCCAAAAATCTAAAGTAGATGAGGTTTTCAAATATGAACAAGAGGTAGATACATTTCATGAACATCTACATGACACAAATGAACAAAATCAAGAAGCCCTAAGACAGAATGAGAATCTAAGAAAAGGGAATGAGAAACTGAAAAGTGAGTTTAAGGCTGCAAATGATTTACTCAAGAAATTCAATGAGAGTACTGCAAAGCTTGATGAACAACTGAAGAATCATAGAATTCTAGATTTGACATTTGTCTTGCATACATAGAACCCTTTTCTTTAATAAATATTGTATTTCTCTCTACAAAATTCAATACTGAATTAATCTTTATCATCATTAAATTCTTAACTATGAAAAATACTAAAATATATTGGTTTTGGTACCCTAATAATTTTGATATTTGAGACACATGAACTCCTTTTAATGTAATATATTTTTATACATATGAAAAAAAAAATGATAAATTTATAATTATGATTTATATTAACTTTTTATGCACCTAAAATTTGCTAATATTATGTATGAAGACTCCATAAATGTTAAATTATGCAAATCCTTTTTAGAAGTGATCCATTTTTCTATTATTTTATTTGATATATGGAATGACATTATCCTTTCTAATAATATCTCAATCGGTTATTTACTTTAGGAATCATCACTTTACCTCTAAATATTAGCTTTTAGAAGGAGTTTGATTTGAGAAGGAAGAACTTTCTGGTCAGAATAACTCTTCATCAGACAATCAGAATGAGAAACCCAAAATGACTCATGTGAGACAACCATTTTGCTCAAAAATTCAGTGGGAGATGCTTTACATGCAACTAATTTGAGCATAAAGCAAATTAGTGAAGAAGCAAACCTATTTCTACATATTTTTCTAGTTATTGTTTTACCTGCTACAGGTATGGACACAAATAGTATGAGTGTAGATCAAAGATGAACAACTCTATGAAAAAGTAGAGCAAGCACAAGTTTTTGAAACTCTAATGTACTATGCTTCAAATGTAACAATCCATGGCACATTGCTAGGAATTATAGATACAATAATGCTAATGTAAATATGAGAGGTTTGGTAGAAAGAAATAGTATGCAGGATGAAAAAGGGAAAAGAAAGATTGATGTCGAAGAGGTTAAGAAGGAAATGAGAAAGACATGGGTGAGAAAAGAAAAAAAATGTTGCAATTGGAAAGATCACACCAGCATCTGGAATGGAGATTTTATCAACAAACTGGTTAGGTCAGAGACCTAAGGGGGAGATTTTCAAAAACAATCCTTACCTAACCCCTGAATCAAATGGATCAATGAATGCGATCGATGTAGAAATATGGTCATAATAAAATGGAATCATTCCTAGATGAATATGAATAGATTTTTATGGATTGTGGAAGGATTTGTGAGTTACAGTTTAAAATGTATTTTTTGAACTTAGGGCATGACTCATTAATTATAGTTAACTTTTTGGATTGTCAAGGTTTAAAAAGGGAATTTTACACTTCATTCTTCACTGTTCTATTTGGAGAAAGAGCTTGCAAAATGATTTGAGGTAATTGAACAACATTTGAGGGAAAAGTTTAGAAATCTATCACCGGGTAAAAGTACAAACCTGTGTCACACTATTACAAAGGAAGAGGACCACGACATGCAAAACTATTAAACTTTAATGACATAAAAGTTGCATTTGTGTTTAGAATTTGAAAATGATGTAAACTAATGAAAGTTGTAAAATTAGATGTAGTTTATACCTATAATTTTTTTTAAAAAAAATTAATAAGAATTGACATAGTTTTTTAATTTTTGAAGTCCATTTTTTATTTTCTAAAAAATGTTGAAATTCTAGGATCTAGTTCCCACCAAAAAAAGATATGAAAATAATCGTGTTTTCCTCTGATTTTAGAATATGTTTTAGATGACATGTATAGCTAGTGCAAAAAAAAATTGGTTTTCGGTATATATTTTGTCTGTTATAACTATTCAAAGTTGGAGTTACCCAAAATTAATATTTTTTGTCTCCCGCCTAATTTGCCTTAGAAAATCTAGACCATATAGAAAAATATATATATATTCTTCAAGAGGACTCTCTCCTCTAGTTTTAAATATAAGTTTTAAATTTTTCCGACATGATTTGCTATTTTTTTTCTTTTTTCGAATGAGCATGTTCTTAAATGTTAAAATACGTAATTGCAATATTTTCAACTTATAATATATTATATGTAATCAAAACACTATAAAAATTATATTACCATAATCTTGACTCTGAGCCCTCCAAAAGGGTATTTTTAGATTTTAAAGAAAGTTGATTTTTTATGGAGAAATCAGCTGTATAAGTGGGAAGTTCTGCAATTTTGAAATTTTTGCCTATTTGGCTGCCACATAGGCAGTTTTAGATGGAACTGGTCCGGCCTTACCAATTTTTGGCCGAAACCCCCTATATAAATATGTGTCAATTCTCCATTGATAAAACATAGTTGGCTTATATTTACTCATGAATTTTTGGCCGAAACTAGTCTGACCGAACCTGTTTTGGCCGGAACTGATTTGCCACATCAATGACACATGGCACCAAATATGCACAGCTAAAAACATTCTAGCTGAAACTGTTTCAACCATAACTAAAAAAATGGTCCTCAAGTACAACACAGCTTCGTACTTCTACCCCACCAAACTATCTATTTTCACTTAAAAAGGTATTTTGCACTCTGTGACTTCAATTTTTTATTATGAATCATAGATGCACCAATGATCATTGATGTTAAGCATATACCTAAATTTAAGAAACATCCACAAAATTTGAGGGAATATGATCCTCAGAGTGCATTCTCTAAAGTTCCTTATGGAGTTTTGCATTCCATCCATTATAATTTTTAAGAGTTAGGAAAAATTGTAATTGTTGACATGTATGAGAAACTTTGTGGGAATGTAAAATTGAAGGTGTTGACTTGGTGATCAACACCTCCTTGGAGATTCACGACATGGCTTAACTACCTCTTGTTGGTCAAGTTAAATATGACATTTATATCGGGCATTGATAGCTTGAGCTTTTGGTGCAACGAAAAATGATTCCAACAATTGGTATCAAAGCCTTGGGTCACTGGTTCGAGTCTCCCTTCACTAGGTGTTGAAGGCTCAGTCAGTGCTAAGGTGGAGATTGTTGACTTGAGGGTCAACACCTCCTTTGATATTTGTGACATGGCTCAACTACCTACCATGGGTCATGTTAATTCTGGCATTCGTATCAAGAATTGATAGTTCAAGATTTGGGTAAAATGACAAATGATTCCAACAGAAGGATGAATTTAAATTCATAGAGACAATGAAGATTTCCTAAGTGATGAATTTAACACCTTTGATGAGACTGAATGGATTAAGCAAGTGTTTAGAAAAAAATGCGACCAATTCATATGGTTTGACAAACTCTATAATATCACCAAGGAAGTCTTAGAACCAATCACTAAATTTAATTCATGTGGTGAGGTTCCATCCCTAAAATATTTTAAGAAGGATACTGTCACTCAATTGACTAAATCATAGTTGGAAAAATGTGCAATGATAGTAAATAATATTAAACAACTTGATGTGAGATTAATTGCAATGATTTTGGGATATAAGGTATATCACTCTAGCAGGGAAGATTCAATATCAAGTACCACCATTCACACTACTTAGAGAATTGAGAAGGAAAATGAAGAATAGGACATCTATGGAACTAAGGATACAACTATTAGAGAATTTGGATAAAATCAAGAAATATAAGAAGCAAATATTCAAGTATAGTTCACTGATTCTACATATTTTCATTTACTTCATGAATTGCTTTCTTGGAATCAAGAACATCACATGGAAGAAAGAAGTATCAGTGGAAATTCAGATCATAGACTATCTTATGCAAGATAGGAAATGGGTAAGGAGTACAATGTGGGAATATTTTGAGTGTTTTCAAGAGAAATTGTGCAATAGGTATAGAATTCCAAGAGAGATAGTTGAGAAATATGAAGACACTATTTATTTTTTGGTGGAGACCGGTGCCTTCTTGATGGAAGAAATGGCGCCAAGAACATCTTGGATTATGCCGATGGGATATGAAGTGGATCCTAATGTAGTTGAAATTCATATAAAAATATTTCTTAGTGAATCTGTTGATGCTAATGAAGAAAGGTTCAGAACTTATGAAGAAAAGAGTGGCAATGTTCACAGTGAGCTACATAAGCCTTCAAGGGATAGAGGGATCTGAAAAGAAGTTCACATTGTAGGCAAAAGGATGAGATTTTCTAAGCACTAATAAATAATAAAGGAAAAATTATGAAGAGGAACAAAGAAAGAAGGAAGTAGAGGAAAGTGATCCAATTTCTATTGGATTTGATGGTGATGCACCTAGCACTTCCCCTCCAATTGCATCTTCATCATAGGCTGAAAAAAAAAAGTTCAATGCAAACTACAATAAGTCCTACAGAAAATAAGCCTTCCCCAAAGAGGAAATCATCTGCACAAAGGACGCTCCCACTAAAGGTCACTCAGTCATACTCTCCTGAACCGAAGGGAAAACCTAAATCTTTAAGAAAAAAGGTGAAAACTAATGCCAAAAGGGTGTACAAAGGAGCGAAAGTGGATGACAAATGAGATGAGATATGCTCAAATGATGTTGATAGGGAATTTGAAAGTAAAGGGAGATATGGTTGCAAGAATAGTAAGTAGACAATTAGGAGATGAACCAACAAGTATGAAGCCTAAATCTATCAATACTGGTAAGCCATATTTGATTATTAATTATGTGCTTAAGAATGTGACAACTTATGGTATTTTAGGTTAGTTGAAGTAGTATTACAATAAGTTTGATGAGAAAGAGAGAAGAATGCTTTAGGAAGGAGCTATTTTATATCTAAAAAAATACAACACAACCTTAGTAGAGATTAAAGGTGATATACCGAATGAATTTTATTATATCCTCGAAGGTAGGAGATTAATAGCACTAGAAGAAGAAAAGAGGATTAGAGATAGAATTTTGATGAATCTCTATGTTGGAATTTGATGAAGATGATCATATCCTATGTCATGTGATGAATGTTGTAGTTTTTGTCATTTCTGGCCACAATTCTACTTCATAGGTCAAATAAGATATACTGATGATGAAGATGATTTAGCAAGGATTTTTCTGTGTTCAGTGTATCGGTGATTACATGGTCTGTGATGGTGATTTCAATGTGCGGTGAGACTTTGGAGGATTCAGATCATGCAATCATGTAGATAGTATCTAAAGATACATTATTACCTATATCTATGAATGCATAAGTTGATTCAATACACATATGGATATTTAAGGCAAACACTAGTGATATCAGTAAGAATAGTCAACCGGTCTAGTCAAGTTGATGAAATTGAGGTAGCGATCAACTATGTGTCAAAGTGTGATATATTTGTGAATTGTGTTGTTGAGGGTTGACCTTTAAGAGTTCAATTTCCTATGTTGGCGTGGTCACTTATGGATTTTATTTAGGATTTGGAGGCTGACTGTGGTAACACATTTTAGGGTTATTCCACTGACCTAAAGGTGTTTATAAGAGATGAAATTGAAGAATGAAGTTGTTGATAGTTGATATGATGATTGTAGTGGTTGTACTTGATATTTGTATGAATAGAAAAATGAGTTGAGGAGTGTTGAAGTGGATCTGTCAAGAAGGTTGTGCTACTTTCAAATCATTCTATTTGAGTTTCATTCTCGAGATAAGTCCTAGCTAACTTGTAATCCAAATCCTCTAAATAGGGCTACTCTTAACAGGGTAAGAAGGATCCTAATAGGTCTAAAGACTAAATCTTCTAATAGAGTGACTTTGAGGAGTTCTAAATCCCTTAATAGGGTAGTTTCTGACAAGACTTTAGTAATAATCTCTAACCGTGTTATAGATATTCTTAATTGTCCATATCCTTAGTAGGATGTTGTAATGCTCCTAACATGGAAAAAACTTATTGGTGCACTAGTGATACTTATGGGTTATAATTCCCACCACGGTTTTTCCCTCTAACAAGGGTTTCAATGATAAAATATTGGTGTTATTGTGTTGAATTTTTGGATGAATGTTTTGCTATGCTTTATGTTATTATTAGCTTTACATGTTGATTATTTTGGAGGTTTCTTTAAATATTTTGTAGGTATGTGGTTGCACTGACTCACCTCCCTTTTTAGTGCCTTATAACGTTAACAATTGGTATCAGAGCGAAGTTACCTAGAAAAAGGATAACAACTTGGGAAGGATCCTTAAGGCTAATATGGAGGGTTTGAGATATCAAAGGCAACTTGAAAAGAAACTTGAAGATGGAGAAGTGTTCATTCCTCACTTGAAGGAGAAACCCAAGCAATCAAGAGACAAGAGTACTGAGCTTGTTCAACAATTATCTGAGAGAAAAGATCTGATTGATCAACTATCTGAAGAAATTGGATCTGAGGAATCTAATGTTTCCCTATAAGCTTTAGCATAGGAGAATGAGAAATTGCATGGAGACAAAAAGAATCTAAGGATAGAGTTGGAAGCCTTGTCAATCAAGATGGGTGAAGAAATGGAAGCAAGGAAGGTTGCAAAAGAAGAAAGGAAAATTGGAGATGAAGCCCAAAAATCTAAAGTAGATGAGGTTTTCAAATATGAACAAGAGTTCAATATATTGCATGAACATCTACATGACACAAATGAAGAAAATAAAGAAGCCCTAAGACAAAATGAGAATTTGAGAAAAGGGAATGACAAACTAAAAAAGTGAGTTGAAGGCTACAAATGATTTACTCAAGAAATTCAATGAGAGTATTGCAAAGCTTGATGAACAACTAAAGAATCATAGAATGATAGATTTGACATTTGTCATGGGAGATTCATGCAAAGCTTGATGAAAAACTGAAGCTTCATGTTGTGCAAATGGTTGCAGAAAAGGGTTTCGATCACACGATCAAATTCCCTAATGAGTTTGAAGAAAATCAAGTTAGATATGTGTTGAGCCGAGTGCATGACTAGTTTATATGGCTAGACTGTCCACATAAGATAACTAAGGAGGCTATAAAAAAAATTAAATTTTTTTGTGCTACCGGAGAAGTACCACAACTTAAGGCAATCCCTAAGGATGTACTCACTAACCTAACCAAATCAAAGTTGGATAAGAGAGCGATGAAAATCAATGATATCCCTGATTTGAATGTGAGGTTTTTATCAATGGTGATAGGATACAAGGTCTATCACTTCAGCAGAATCAATAGTGTTCCCAGTGCTGCAATTCATACAACTTTTAGAATGGTGACAAAGAATGTAGAGTATGATTTTATGTGTTGCAATGAGAGATCAACTATTTTAGAACTTGGAGAAGATCAAGAAGGATAAGAGGAAAGTATTCAAATTCATTCAATTGATTTTTAGGTTTTTCTTTCACTTTTAGAATTTATTTCCTAGTGTTGGAACAATAAATTGGATAGAAGGTACACTATTTGTTGTTCAATTGAAGAATTGTATTAGATTACTGGGAAAGAGTGTCATTGAAAAGGTTTGGGGCTACATTAAAGACTTTCAAATTAGAATGCATCAAAGGGAAAGGATACCATCCCATATAGTTGAGAAATATAATGATGATATATTCTTTATGGTTGACACTGACACTTGTCAGATGGAGGAAGTAGTGGATAGAACATTTTGGGCCATGTCGGTGGGATAATACATCCTGAAGATCTATTATCTAAACCATTCGATCCAAATAAACCTAGATTTGGAACTTATCAAGAGAAGAGTATGGAAGTACATAGAAAATGACCAAACCAGTGATTGAGGAGAAGATAGGGAAAGAAGTTGAAGAATTTGCACTAAAGAAAGGCTTCACATTGGAAGCTATAAACAAAGCAAGAGCCAAACATGATGCAAACAAATCTGGAACATTAGGAGAAGCAACTATAGAAATAGATCAAGATATAGAAGTTATCTCTTCTACAACCGGTAGTGCCCCAACCAGTAGGAAAACAATAAGTGCATTAGTTTTAGGAAAGAAGGAGAAAATTACTCCTACTGCAAAGACACCAGTAAAAGAGAAACAAAGGCCTACTTAACCTGAGCCTACAAAGGTGAAGGATGCCATAGGTAAAAGGAAGAAGGAGAAGGCTTAGAGATTTAAGAAGATTACAAAAGAAGTAGAAGAAGAAGGAATATAGTCTGATGAAGAAAAAAAGAAGATGAAGGAATGTGGGAAAAAATCAAAGGTAGTAGTGTTAAAGACAATTATTCAATTGTGTATTGTCATTGATGTTACACATGTATTTACACTTATGTAGTGATGTTACACAAATGTCTACATTTAGACCAAGCACAGCTGGTGAACAAAATTATTTATTTAGTGTTGACTAAGTTCAGTCGGGCATTGAAGGAAGTTCAGTGTTGACCGAGTCACTTGGGAATTTTAGTCTTGGTTGGGCATTCAGTGGCAGCCGACTAACAGTGATTTATATTCTATAATAAATTCGTTATATGAGGCTGACTTAATTATGATTTATTATTAGAAGTATATTCAAGCCGACTTGACAAGGCTTACCATATAAATGAGAGGTCAGGTTTGGATTGAATGTGTGAGAGTAAGGTGAAAGAAAGAAGAAAAAGAAGAAGTGTGGAATTTTGTGATATGAAGAGTGAAGGAAAATCAAATAGGATTCTGATTGAGTATTGATCCCTTAGAGCTGCAATAGAACATCTGATCAGCAAGGATCTAGTTATAATTAGAATAGAGATCTGAATCAGAAAAGACAGCTGCTTACACATACAGGTCAATTCATTGTTACTTTATAACAATTGTAGCAGTGATCTAAAATCTCTGAATAGAGTAGACTTAACAGTCTTTTTGTAAATCCTCTCACAAGGTAACATTTCTATGTTGAAGTGTTGAAGACCTCTAACAATGCCACTCCTCACAGGGTGATTAAATCCTTTAACAAGGTCACACCGAACAATGTGTTATTGTAACCTTTAACAAGGTTGGATCCTAATAGGGCTCACTTTAAAAGAGTGAAAAATAGTAACTAGTTACATCGGTGGTTTTTCCCATATTGGGTTTCCATGTTAAATCTTGGTGTCACCTGTGTATATGTTATTTGTTTCAAGATTTATGTTTCTACACTTAAATCTCTAAAGTATAACTACATTGTAAATTATAAAGACTACTTTGATACGTGAGTTACAAAAGCATATCTTGATTAACCAAGTAACAGTGTTAAAGTATTTAAGACATCTAAGGGGAAAAGGATTTGTTTTGGAGTAACTGATACACCCCTCCCCTCTCAGTTACTTATCTCATTTCCAATAATTGGTATCAAAGCTTCAAGTGCTTTTAGAGAAGGTTTCAAGGCCTAAGCTAAAGATCAAAGATGTCTTACAGAAGGGAGATCCCTAAGATAAAAAAATACAATTTCCTAGCATGGCAAGAGCTGATGAAGCTACATCTATCTACTATTGATGATGTTGGTCAGCAATTCTTGGAGAGAAAATATGTGGAACCAACAAGGACTATGACTGTGGAACAGATGATGGAACAGAAGCATCACAACATAATGATGATTGACATAGTTTCTTCACTCAACTACTCAGAATTTGATGAACTCAAGGACTGCCCTATAGCCTATGATATGTGGAAGAAATTACAGGACATTCATGGAGGAGATGAAAATGTAAGAAGATCCAAAGCATAAATTTTAAGAGGACAATTTGACCAGATAAAAATGAAAGAAGGAGAAGACATTACAGGATAGAGTGACAGAATCAAGAATATTGTGAGTGTCATCAAAGCTACAGGAGGAATAATTGAAGATACAACAGTGGTCAGCAAGGTACTAAGAACTTTACTTCCTATCTATGCTATTATATTTTCAACTATTCAAGAGATGAGGTGCAATAAATATATAACTCTGGATACATTAGTGGGAAGGCTTACAACTTTTGAGTTGGACAACTTTGACAATTACTCTCCTAGCTCTAGCAATCTTGAGTCTACATTCAAATTGAAACTGAACCTTGGTAAGAAGGATAGATACTCAAAAGGGAAGCAAATTGAAAGTGACAGTGATGATGAATCTAATGATGAAGATCTTGACATCATCAAAGCACTACTTGCAAGAAGAGCTGCAAAAGGAAAATACAGAGGAAAGATATCATTGATTTGTTTCTCATGCAATGAAGTTGGTCACATTGTTGCAAAGTGTCCGAACAAAGAAGACAAAGATGAGAAAAATTTCAACAAATTCAAGGGAAAGAAATATTTCAAGAACTAAAAAATCTACAAGGATAAAGGTAAGAATTTTTGTTATATTGCTAAAGATCCTAATAGTGATGAAGAATAAGAAATGGTTTATATTGTTGTTAAGGATGAGTCAAACAAAGAATATGAAAAGACAACACTTTTATCACACATCAATGAAAATGACACATGGATAATTGATAGTGGTTGTTCTCATCACATGACTGGTGATAAGACAAAGTTTGAACATATTGAACACTATGATGGTGGGAGTGCCAATTTTGGGAATGATGAACCTTGCCCTGTAAGAGGAAAAGGTTACATTGTTCTGACAGAAGGAATCAAATGTGATAATGCTTATTAGGTTGAAGGATTAAGGAGAAATCTACTCAGTGTAGCCCAGCTGAACAACATTGGCTTCAAGGTGGAATTCATGAATGGTAAGGCCAAGCTCCTGGATGGTAAAGGGAACCTAGTGAGAACTGGCAGACAAACAAAAGGTAAGCTATTCTATCTTGATCTCACTGAAGGTTCATGCTTTATTGCACAAGTAGAAGAAATTTGGTTATAGCATAAAAGGTTGTGTCATGTAAAATTTGATAATCTAGTAAACATAAGCAAGAACAAGGGAGTCAGAGGTATTTCTATTTTAAAGAAACCTGAGTTAGCAATATGCAAACAATGTCAAATTGGAAAGATGAGCAAGACTAATTTCAAAAGCAAGAATTACAATACTGATGAAGTCTCAGAATTGGTACATACTGATCTATGTGGACTAATTGGAACAAAAAGCTATACTGGAGAGAAGTATTTTATTCTATTTGTTGATGATCATTCCAGAATGATGACTGTCATGTTTCTCAGAGAAAAATTAGAATCTTTTCAGAAATTCAAGTGGTATATTGTAAGAGTAGAAAAGGAAATAGGAAAGAAACTAAAATGCCTAAGGTCTAACAAAGGAGGAGAATTCATTTCTAATGAGTTAAATAAATTATGTAATGAGAGAGGATTCAAAAGATAGGTATCTTCCCCTGGTACACCACATCAAAATGGAATAGCAGAGAGAAGAAACAGATCGATCATGGAATGTGCCAAAACTCTAATGGTTGAAAAGAATGTTGCTTCCAAATACTGGAAGGAGGCCATCAGCACTACAGTGTGTTGGAGATTTACTTCTGGCAGCTAGTTGATTGTATGTTTGTCATTGATGACAACATATAATATACAGCAGTGTTCTGTATGTACTTATCAGAATGATGTTTTCAAGCCTTGTGTAGTTATATTCATGTTGTAGACATGTTGTTTATTTTTTTTTCATACACACAAACTCAGATATGAAGTTTCAGTTGTGCTGTGTAATTTTGTTAGTGGCAGTTATAGTTTATGGAGTTTTTCTGTACAGAGCCGACGTATTGCATTTTTTCTTGAGTTGTGTCTATCTTCTAGATATGCATGTGTATATTCAAGTTTAGTTATGAGTTGAAGATAGTTATCTAAAGGTGCCAAACATGTTTCAACAAGATTTCAATATTAGAGATAATTTGGTGAGGCCGACTTAGTGAAGCGTTGCGTCTATTCAGTTTATATTGTGTGGCTGTAATTATGCTTGTGTGGTTAGTTAAGCTGACAAGGATGTTATGAAGAGTTGCCCAATAGGTCCCATAATCTCATAATTTGAGGAAGGTACTTATAGTAGTTCATTTGTGGAATGCTAAGTGTGAATGAGAAGATAAGAGACAGAAAATGTATAGAGTAAAATATCAGTTGTGTTTCATTCATCAAGGATCTATGTGAAGAAGAAGTGAAAGATTACAATACATTGGAACTGATCAAGACAGTAGGTCTACTCTATAGTTCATCATCAGATACAATGCATATATGTTCTACAGAAGGTTTTAGCCTTCACCTTTGAAGCGGTGAGCATTTGGACAGTGAGTCCTCACCCTTAACAAGGTTATTTGTAAAAGACTCCTAACAAGGTCAGACCCTTAACCAGGTCACTATACTTATTACATTGTAAAGAACAACTCCTAACTGGGTTGCAAGATCTTCTAACAGGGATTATTATAAACAGGTATAGTTCATTGTGGGTGTTAATTCCCACTGGGGTTTTTACCATTTGGTTTCCCCGTAACCAAATTGTGGTGTTGTCTATTCTATTATCTGAATGTGCATTTACTTTATTATATTCTAGAGTTAATAAAAGAAAAGAATTTAATTAGCTGATAACTAATTATGTTAAAAATATAAAGTAAAATGGAAAATATAGGGAAAGAATCCAAGAGAGTATGCAATGGAAAAGATTTACCAAATGCAGAGAGAGAGAGAGAGAGAGAGAGAGAGAGAGAGAGAGAGAGAGAGATTTTCCTTCAATAGATCAACCACAAGTACACCAAAATACTCCAAGAACCAA
>MU224154.1:140927-153639 GCA_018584345.1 Thuja plicata
ACTGAGCTCGGTAGTAACTAACTTCTCGGTATAGCATTCTGGAGTGCTCGGTAGACTCTGTAAATAGCTTCTCTTGCCGTCTGAACTCGGTAGACTCGGTTAACTGCCTGATATGACATTCTGAACTTGGTAGACTCTATCTGATGACTGATATGACATTTGTGTAACATCAAGGACAACACACAATTGAACAATTGTATCCAACACAAATATCTAAAGGGAACTATAGACTATGGTTTATGGTATCCTAAATCAAAGAATGTATAACTTCATGTGTATTGATGCAGATTGGGCAGGTTGTATTGATGACAAGAAGAGTACTTCTAGAGGAGTAGTATTTCTTGGAGATAGGTTGGTTTCTTGGGTAAGAAAGAAGCATAATTGTATCTCTCAGTTGACAGTAGAAGCTGAATATGTTGCATCAGCATTGAATTGTTCAACAATGGTTTGGATCAAGCAAATGATTAAATATTTTGGTATACAGGTTGATTATCCTATTGTTATTCATTGTGATAACACTAATACTATCAACATGTCGAAGAACCCTATGATGCACGCAAAGAAAAAGCACATTGAGATTAAATACTATTTTCTTAGAGAAAAAGTTGCAGATAATGAAGTAAAATTGGACTATGTGAGCACCAAAGAACAATTGGCAGATATTTTCACAAAGCCTTTATCAAAAGATACTTTTGAGTATCTCAGGGATAAGTTGGGAGTAATTCCCTCTGCTGAGTTTGATTAGATAAAGTAACAAGAACATCAATCCATAGTGACTGATGAATGGTTGACTACTCTACTTTTGGAGTAGTACCTGTGCCTAATTGTTTATGGCACCCTTTGCCAGTGATGACAACATATAATATATAGAAGTGTTCTGTATGTACTTATCAAAATGATGTTATCAAGCCTTGTGCAGTTATATTCATGTTGTAGACATGTTTTTTATGTTTTGTTCATACACGCAGACTCAAATATGAAGTTTCAGTTGTGTTGTGTAATTTTGTTAGTGATAGTTACAGTTTATGGAGTTTGTATATACAGAGCTGACGTATTGCATTAGTTCTTGAGTTGCACCTATCTTCAAGATATGTGTGAGTATATTCAAGTTTAGTTATGAGTTGAAGATAGTTATCTAAAGGCACCAAACATGTTTCAACAAGATTGCAATGTTAGAGATAATTTGGTGAGGCCGACTTAGTGAAGCGTCACGTCTATTCAGTTTATATTGCGTGGTTGTAATTATGCTTGCATGGTTAGTTAAGCTGACAATGATGTTATGAAGAGTTTCCTAACATGTCCCATGATCTCATACTTTGAGGAAGATACTTATAGTAGTTCATTTGTGGAACGCTAAGTGTGAATGAGAAGATAAGAGACAGAAAATGTACAAAGTAGAATATCAGTTGTGTTTCATTAATCAAGGATCTATGTGAAGAAGAAGTGAAATATTACAATACATTGGAACTGATCAAGATAGCAGGTCTACTCTACATTTCATCATCAGATATAGTGCATATATTTTCTATAGAAGGTTGTAGCCTTCACCTTTGAAGCAGTGAGATTTTGGATAGTGAGTCCTGATGCTTAACAAGGTTATTTGTAAAAGACTCCTAACAGGGTCAGACCCTTAACCAGGTCACTATACTTATTGCATTGTAAAGAACAACTCCTAACCGAGTTGCAAGATCTTCTAAAAGGGATTATAATAAACAAGTATAGTTCATTGTGGGTATTAATTCCCACTGAGGTTTTTACCATTTGGTTTCCCCGTAACCAAATTGTGGTGTTGTCTATTGTGTTATTTGAATGTGCATTTACTTTATTATATTCTGGAGTTAATAAAAGAAAAGAATTTAATTAGCTGATAACTGATTCAGCCCNCCCCCCCCCCCCCCCCCCTCTCTCAGTTATCCTTTGGGACTATTCTAACATAGTGTTCACCCTGAACTGAGTTCAACTGAAGAAAGGTAGTAGCATGACACCTTTTGAAGTATGGTATGGCTATAAACCTAATGTTCATTATTTCAAAGTATTTGGAAGTAGATGCTACATCTTGAAAGAATCTAGAAATGGAAAACTAGATGCAAAAAGTGATGAAGGAATATTCCTAGGTTACTCATGTAAAAGCAAAGCATACAAATGCCTAAATCTTACTACTCATAAAGTCATAGAAAGTGTACATGTCAAGATTGATGAGTTTGCAGAAGAATGTTAAGAGAAGAGAAATAAAGAGCCTGAAGACTATAGGAAATTTGTGTATTATGAACTTGATACTATACCTATGACTCAAGAAATGGTGATGGGATAATAGAACTGTCGACCACTAAATATACTAGCACAAACTATGTAACCTAAGTTGCAAACTGTGCAATGTGAGCTGCTGGTAGAAGAGACTGAGTCACAGACAAAGGAAACTGAGTCACAAGTAGAGGGAACCAATTCATAGACAAAGGAACCTAAGTCACAAATAGAGGGATCTGAGTCATAGATGGTGGAAGTCGAGCATTAGATAGAGGAACTGGAAAGAATGTTTGAGAATGACAGACCTAGTGGATCAAGTCCAGAACATAGAACACAAGATCCAGTACTTTCAAGATATGTTAAAAGGCATCATGCACCTGAGAAGATAATTGGAGATTAGACAGAAGGTGTAATGACAAGGAAGAAACTCAAAGGTACATGCTTACAAAGTGAATTTGAACCTAGAATTGTTAAATATGCATTGAATGATGAAAGTTGGATAGAAGCAATGAATGAAGAAATTGAGTAGACTGAGAAGAACAAGATTTGGACTCTTGTACCTAGGCCAAAGAACAAGAATGTGATTGGAACCAAGTGGGTCTTTAGAAATAAGATGAATGAAAATGGTAAATTTTCTATAAACAAGCCTAGACTAGTTTGTAAAGGATATGCTCAAGAAGAGGGTATTGACTATGGAGAAACTTTTTCTCCTATTGCAAGACTTGAAGGAGTCAAAACTCTTCTGGCATATGCTGCACATAAAGGATACAGAGTATATCAAATGGATGTGAAAACTGCATTTTTGAATGGAATCCTAGAAGAAGAAGTCTACATTGAACAACCTAAAGGATTTATTCATCCTAGCAGAAGGGATATGGTTTGTAAACTGTACAAAGCATTGTATGGACTAAAGCAAGTGCCTAGAGCCTGGTATGAAAGACTGTATAGCTATCTAATAAGAATTGGATTTCAGAAAACCAATGATAACAGTAGCTTATACATCAAAGAAGGATGACAGAACAAAATAGTGTTAGCAGAGATATTTGTTGATGACATATTATTCACTGGTTTTGATGACCTATTCAAAGCATTCTCTGTAGCTATGAGTAAAGAATTTGACATGTCTATGTTTGGTGAGATCAAATTCTTTGTTGGATTACAAGTACATCAAATAAAGGATGGTATCTAGATTACTCAATCAAAATATATTAAGGAGATACTTAATAAATTTGGTATGGAAGATTCCAAACCTATTGGAACACCCATGTGTACCAGACAAAAATTGTCTAAAGATGATGATTCAAAGGAGGTAGATCAGACCAACTATAGATCCATGATTGGAAAATTGTAATATGTTGTTCACACCCAACCTAATATTGCATTGGCAGTTGGTATTGTTGCAATATTTTCAACTAATCACAGAGATAATCACCTAATGGCAATCAAAAGAATTCTGAGATATCTGAAGGGTACTGAAGACTATGGTTTATGGTATATGAAAGGTGGAAAATTTGATTTAAAGGCATTCACTGATGTTGATTGGGTTGGAAGTGTAGATGATAGGAAAAGAACCAGTGGTGGAGCTTTCTTTCTTGGAAATAGGTTAGTATCATGGAATAGCAAGAAACAGAATTGTATCTATCAGTCTACAATAGAGGCAGAATATGTTGCTCCAATAGTGAACTGTTCAAACATCATATGGATCAAGCAGTTGTTATCAGGAATGAAGGAAGAATTAAAAGAGTTAGTTATTATCTATTGTGATAACACCAGTGTCATTAACATTTCAAAGAATCTGGTGATGCACACCAAAACTAAGCATATAGCAATAAAGTATCATTTTTTGAGGGAATTGGTACAAAACAAAGAAGTAAGGTTGGAATATGTGAATACCAAAGAACAAGTTGCAGACATATTCACCAAAACTTTACCTAAAGATGCATTCTTGTATCTTAGAGGAAAGCTAGGGGTGCTTCCCCTAACTGAAGCTCACTAAAATATAGTTTAGTGATGCATCAACCCGAGCGATAGTGAAGATCCATCAGTTGATGCAAGTACATCAGAGCACATTGTAGATGAATTTTTACATTCAAGTACATTACAATTACAAAATGAAATAGTACTGACTATTGGTATTTGTGGAGATGGTGTCTTTGGCATCTGTTGTCAAAGAGGGAGAGTTTTCTATAATACATAAAATAAGGTCAAAGAGGGAGAGTTTTCTATAATACAGCAAGAATACAGTAAAAGGGAGATTTTAATGTTAGAGAGAGTTTTTGGATGAGAATCAAAATGAAGCTAAAGGCATTAATAAAATTTTCTTTTGCTCTACAATTCTTTGTATTCTGACATGTTGTGTTGCCATCAATGCCAAAGAGGGAGATTGTTGAAGATAATTATTCAATTGTGTATTGTCATTGATGTTACACATGTATTTACACTTATGTAGTGATATTACACAAATGTCTACATTTAGACCGAGCATAGTTGGTGAACAGAATGAGTTATTTAGTGTTGACCAAGTTTAGTCGGGCATTGAAGGAAGTTCAGTGTTGACCGAGTCACTTGGGCATTTCAGTCTTGGTCGGGCATTCAGTGGCAGCTGACTAACAGTGATTTATATTCTATAATAAATTGGTTATATGAGGCTGACTGAATTTTGATTTATTATTAGAAGTATATTCAAGCTGACTTGATAGGGCTTACCATATAAATGAGAGGTCAAGTTTGGATTGAATGTGTGAGAGTAGGGTGAAAGAAAGAAGAAAAAGTAGAAGTGTGGAATTTTGTGATATGAAGAGTGAAGGAAAAATCAGACAGGATTCTGATTGGGTATTGATCACTTAGAGCTATAATAGAGCATATAATCAGTAAGGATCTATTTATAATCAGAACAGAGAGCTGAATCAGCAAAGATATTTGCTTACACATACAGGTCAATTCATTGTTACTTTCTAACAATTGTAGCAGTGATCTAAAATCTCTTAACAGAGTAGTCTTAATAGTCTTTTGTAAATTCTCTCACAAGGTAGCATTTCTATGTTGAAGTTTTGAAGACCTCTAACAAGGCCACTCCTCATAGGGTGATTAAATCCTTTAACAAGGTCACACCTAATAGTGTGTTATTGTAACCTTTAACAGGGTTGGCTCCTAACAAGTCTCACTTCAAAAGAGTGAAAAATAGTAACTAGTTATATTGGTGGATTTTCCCATATTGGGTTTCCATGTTAAATCTTGGTGTCACTTGTGTATATGTTATTTGTTTCATGCTTTATGTTATGTACTTAAATCTCTAAAGTATAACTACATTGTATATTATAAAGATTACTTTAACACCCGAGTTACAGAAGAATATCTTGATTAACTAAGTAACAGTGTTAAAGTATTTAAGAGATCTAAGGGACAAATGATGTGTTTTGGAGTAACTGATTCACCCCTCCCCTCTTAGTTACTTATCTCATTTCCAACAAGTAGGACCCCCTACTACAAAATCTGCTAAGCCTAATTTTGGAAAATTCATTTTTGTTGATAATATTGTTGATAGAGTCAAGAGATAGGGTGTACTTGTTAGTGTAAGAAAATTTCATGACAAGTTAAATGAAGAAGACCAGATAAAGATTTAAGATGTAGTTGTGTTCATTATGCACAAACTAAGTAAAACACTTATAGAGCTGCAAGGTCAAATTCCTACATCTCTGTACAACAAGATTGAAGCGAGGTGGCATACAATGTTGAAACAAGACAAGGAAATAATTGAATGTCTTAGTGCAAGTTCAACCAGAGATGTCTAAAGAGAAAATCAAAAAGGCACTCAAGATAGTTAGACCTGAATTCAAGACTAAGTCAAGAATTATAAGGTTACTAATTGGTGATTCTCAATCAATGCAAGATGAAACAATAAGTGTTTTGAAGAATTTTTTTAGGTCTTGAAGAAAAGACGAAAAATGATCAAGGAAAAGTTGAAGAATAAAATGGACAAGATGATAATGACCCCGAGGTCACACACACTAATGAAGGATTAATGATTGATGGTGTATAGATCACACTTGATTATACACCACTAATGGATGATATAGAGGAGCCTAAGGCTGCAACCGATGAACATGTGCTTAGAGGAACATATCAAGTAACGATTGATGTTACTACTGTTGAGAAACAACAAGAACCAACAATAAAGCCAACCAATGAAGCAGAAGACAAGGAGAAGTAAGTGCATGCACATACTAAGGATGTGTATAAAAAAGGAGATAAGGAAAAGCATGAACAACAAAAGGAGAAGATAATAGACAAAGAAAATGAAAATCTAATATCTTCTATGTTTATTGTTCAACAAAATTTTGATAAAATGGATAAAAAAGACATATCGATTATTCAAGGACCAATAGATCTTAGTAAACTGAGCCCTATAAAATTAATGAATGTTTCAATGACAATTAAATCTAAGGAAAAGGGAGATCAACAAGAGGCATAAATTATTCATAATACAAGAGATATATTGTTAGAACTTGTGCCCAAGGAAAATTATGATGAGAAGGATGCACCTATTTAACAATTAGATCAATTGGTGACAACTACACATGAACAAATACAGATTCTAGAGGAAGCAATAATAAAAAAGGTAGAGAAGGATTATGAAAGGAAGAAATCAAAGAACTTAGTCCAGCAGATTTCATTTCATAGAGGATCATTGACGGTTGAGACTAACACAGTGAAATAAGCATTGGTAGAAGGCGGTAAGATTCTTACTTCTATTTCTGATTACTCACAATTTTTGAAGGATATTGAGAAAAAAAGAGTTGAAGCTCAAGAGGAGCTACAAACATTACTATAAAATTTTGATCCAGTGAATCATTTCATTATAAGTTTCAGAGCTTCAGTGAGAAGTATTAATCATAAGCTCAAAACTTAACATAATGAGCAGGAGAAAAGGGTCTCAATATTTTTGGAGTTAGAGATTTTATTGATTCTAGAGTTGGAAATTTTGCAGAAAGGAGTTAAATTTGCAGAAGTGATATCAACTCTACCTCATATGAGTACATTGGAAGCATTGGAGGAACTAGCCTATCTGACATAGTCAGGATAGGAGAATCCTGAATGGAGAGGTTCAAACCTTGCAACAAAAGACTACACAATGGAAATAGAAAAGAGAATACATAGAAAAACAAGATTCATAAGCCAAATAAGAACTTTAGTGATCAAAATTTCATCATACATGTCGATCTGTAAGACCTTCCTAATTTCGGCCATATACAATGAAAACAAAGCATCAAATCTAAACCTAGACCTATCATTTCCCATATGCTATCAAATTTCTAACCTTAATCTAGACCTACACTTCCTCTTTCTCTCCCTCCTTCAAATGATCACAAGCCCTAAATTTATACACAACATCAAATAGGTCGGCGTCAACCAACTTTACATATCCCAAGAAATATTTTAGACCTAGTCGGCCCAAACCCTAATTAAATACAATATTTAATTGATTTCACAAGGACCTATCAAACAAATCAGGTCAGCCACACATAGATCCACCTAGGAAATTTTGCCATTCAACTCCAATGTTCAAATTAATGACCTCAACCTCAATCAATTGATTGGTTAACTTCAAGACATGTCTCATCAAGAATAACAACAACCCAATAGAGAAACAAAAAGATCTCTCAAACCATGCTAGCTCACAAAGTGCTATCATAGAATCAGGCTCTAAAAATAGAAAGAAACAAACCCGTTTCATCACACCGACTAAACATCTCAATTCAATTGATCTTAGAATCTTAGAAGACTACTTGAAGCAAGAAACTTTTTCTCAACCTAGTCACAGAATTCACCATAACATGAGGAAGGTAACTCCAAATGAGTTGATATCATAGGAAAAGCTTCCTTATGACCCCATGAGAAACATATCACAACTACACCTTCAGAAGATCTACATAACTTAACCGAGACATCAAACACATGAAACAGTGACAACTCACTACAAGTAATTATCAAGAACACTACTGCTCAATAAAGAATCAACGGTATCTCACAAACTACTCCACCAAAAGAAGTGCTATCATAGACATAGAATCTATGAACAACAAAGAACAAACCCTCTTGACCACTTGCATGATCTGCAAAAAATTGTCTCAAACCAGGAACTTCATCAATCCAAAAGGAAACAACTCGTAAATGATGCAAGCTTTTCAAGAACCCTAGATGCTCATGTGTCAAACACCTGGAGTAAGTTGAAAGGTGTGCTCCACACTTAGATTCCATAAGAAAATCTAAACTCAACCTCATCTTAACCATTGGTTTTGAAATCCACAAGTTTAAGAATATGAACCAACACATAAGAAATGCCTGCCCTCTTTGATATGATCTCCACAACCTCTGCACTAAAACAATCCAGCCAATAAATCTATAAACAAAACTAAATTGATGAACAACATCTGAATAAGGCACAATATCTACACCCTTCTTCACAAACTCACTTATAATTATTATCCATTCATCACACAATTGAACATACTTTGTCATTAGTACATCAGCAATAGGAAAATCAAAAACTCCATTGAATATACCACCTTTATCTTTCAACCAGTCATCATTCTCCATCACCAACCACTATGTCGTTAGATCAGTATCCATCTTCACTCTCGATACATCCATCCTTATGTTCAAACAACTATTTCTTTCAAAGGAATACTACATCTGCACAACAACATAAGAAACAACAACTTCAACAAAATCAACTTGATCAATACCCACATCCAACATGTCTTCATAGCCCTTAGACATCCATTGCAATACATCAACTTCTAACTGAAACATCTCAGTCTGCAACTTCCTAGCATCAAATTGAACATAATCACAAATGAAAAGATCATCTAGAATCTCATACTTATCAACAAACCCATCAGAAACAATACCTTTACTACTATCCTCAACAACATTACACTCATTAGCTAATCCAACTAGGTCAACCAATTTAACAAAAGGAACATCAACAGTCTCAACTATGCCAACATCCTTAACATACATAACCTCATTATCACTTTCAATAACAAAACACCCTAACTCATCCGATCCAATCAAATGATTAAAAAACTCAACCTTAACCACATTTTCATCTTTACCAATGAAAACAAAATTAACCCCAAAAGGTAACTTCTCAATAACAACTACCTCATTATCAAAAAAATTATCAAATCCATAAAGAAAGATAATGAGACTTGCCTCATCTTCTACCTTTTGAAATAGGTTAGTATTTACCTCATCAAACTTTACCTCTTTCTCAACAACAATCCCAAATTTCCTTTTCCTTCTGTGAACAAGCCTTTTCACAGGCCAGATGATCCTCTGCTTGATCGAAAAAATTCAATCGTAATAAAACTTACAAATCTCTTCCAACTTACAAGCAATGTCCTCAAGTTCTCTTTCATGTCTATTATTAAAATTTCCTTCTTCCAATCGATCAATATTTCCTATCAGCTTCTTCTCTCTTCTTCTGAGGTGTAACTACCACTGATTGGCGACCTAATTTCAAGATTCTAGTTGCCTCACACTCAGCAATTTACTGAACATCTTCCCAACATGCCTTGATTCGACAATTTGTTCACCACTACAACATTGAAACTATGCTCTGATACCACTTGACATAGTCAAGATAAGAGAATCCCCAATGGAGATGTCCAAACCTTGCAGCTATAGACTACACTGTGGAAATATCAAATAAAATGCAGAGAACAACAAGATTTAGAAGCCAAATAATAACTTTATTGATCAAAATTTCATGATACATGTCTGACTATAATTCCTTCCTGGTTTTGGCAACATACAATGAAAAAAAAAATAGATCTAAACCTAGACCTATCCAAGCCCTTAGGCTAATGAATCCCTAAGCTTAATCCATACCTATACTTCCTCTTGTTCTACCTCCTTCAAATGATCACAAGCCCTAAATTTATACACAACATCCAATAGGTCGGCCTCAACCAACTTTACACATCCCAAGGAATATTTTAGACCCAGACGACCCAAACCCTAATTAAATACAATTTTTAATTCATTTTACAAGGACCTATCCAAAAAATCAATTCAGACACACATACATCCACCCAGGAAATCATGCCATTCAACTCCAACGATTGCAACCTCAATCAATTGACTGGTTAAATCCAAGACTAGTGTCATGAAGAACAACAACTCGATAGAGAAACAACAAGATCTCTCAATCCATGCCACCTCACAAAGATCTATCATAGAATCAGGATCTACATAGAGAAAGAAACAAAAATGTTTTATTACACCTTCCAAGCATCTCCTTAATTCAACTGATCATAGAATCTCAGAAGACTACCTGAAGAAAAAAAACTTATTTCTCAACCCAATCACAGAATTCACCATAACTCGAGCACATTATCTCAAAATGAGTTGCTATCATAGGAAAATATTCCTTATGACCCCATGAAAAACATATCGTGATTGCACCTTCAGAAGATCCACAGATCTCAACCAAGACATCAAACACACCAACTGGTGACAACTCACTATAATCGATTATTAGGAACACAATTGCCCGATAAAGAATCATCAGTATTTCACAAACTACTACACCAAAAGAAGTGTTATCATAGACATAGGATCTATGAAAAACAAGGGACAAACCCTCTTGACCACTCCTTTCTAAGATCTCAATAGATTGACTGCTTGCAAGATCTCTAGAAAACTGTCTCAAACCAGGAACTTCATCAATCCAAAAGGAAACAACTCCTAAATGATGCAAGTTCTTCAAGAACCCTAGATGCTCCTTAATCACTGTCTGCTAAGCGGTCAAATAGTTATTAAAAATTGTCTCACAAAGATATCGAAGTCTGATCTAGAAGTCTTAAAGACAAATTTTGGTGATGCATTTAGTAGATTTTAATATGTATATGCTACTCTATCAATAAAATTTTGTTATGACCATTTATTGTAATACCTTTGTCATTGTTGTCAAAGGGGGAGTAGATAGAATAAAGTCTAGCTAAGTATTTGTATGAGGGAGAAATATAGACATGGTATGATCTATTATGTTGCATGATCTATTTTTAATTACCATAGGGGGAGTTTTCCACAGTTTAGTTTTGTACTTGTTTTATTTCATTTTTGTTTTGCTAAGTCAGACACTTAGCAAATTTTTCTAAGCATTATCATTAATGCCAAAGGGGGAGATTGTTGGCATCTGATGAAGATGATCATATCCTAGATCATGTGATGAATTTTGTGGTGTTTTTATTTATGGAAATAAGTCTATTTCACAAGTTAGATTAGATATATTGGTTATGAAGATGATTTAGCAAGGAGTTTTGTAAGTGTTTAGTGTATCAGTGATTAAATAGTCTATGATGGTGATTTCGATGTGCGGTGAGACTTTGGAGGATTTAGATGATGTGATTGTGCAAGTAGTATCTACAGAGACATGATTACCTATATCTATGATCACGTAAGCTAATTCAATGCATAGATGGAGATTTAATACAAATACCAGTGATATTGGCAAGAACCGTCAACCAATCCTGTCAAGGTGATGAAATTGAGGAAGCGATTGTATGTGGTAAATTTGGCCTTGTTAATAAACCATACACTTCAACATAGTCCTTTTTCATCAGCCACATAGAGAAGTGAATATGACTTATTCATCCTGCATGCCTGTATGATTTGATCTGTTACCTTCGATCTAGATGGGGTTTCTAAATAGCTCTCACAACGAGAGTCTCACAACCATAGACCTATCTAAGAATGAAATATTTTTCTCCATGAATGTAATGCAAATGCAAGATTAATCTAGAATTGAAAGATGCAAGATTAATCTAAGACATTATTTCAATTCAATTATTCTAAGAAATTGAAATTATTCTATTGCAAATGAAAGCTTTTAACTAGAAATGAGATGATAAAATGTAGCAACAATTCAGTATTCTAACAATGCATATTTTCTCCAAGAGGTTTGAATGAGAAATGGGAGCTCTTTTATAGATTGAGAGCCTGTTCAGAATAGAAAATTTCCTTTTGATTTAAAACAGATAAAAAAGCCAGTTCAGATTAGCAAGGTTTCTTTAAAAGAAAACAATAAATTGTTTTCCCTTTGCTTTAACTGTGTTCTTTTGATTTTAACTATTTTCTTTCTCTTTAAAGCACAATTAATTCAAAGTTTCCATTTCTGAACTAAAGAGAAGATTTTTGAGAGAATATTTAATTAACTAAATAGAATATGACCTCATAAATATGTTTTTCTCAATTATCTAAATAATTAAATTCAATTATTGAAATGAGGATATTTATTTATTAATTAAATATTATTTAATTCATTTTCATGTGTTTAGCTAAAAGGGGTGAATTTAATTTAATTAAAGTGCTAGGACTTTATAATTAAATTAATTCAATCATAGGGTTTGTTCAGCCAATAGATATTTAGGAATTAAATATAATGTATGATTAATGCAGA
>MU224154.1:160977-193508 GCA_018584345.1 Thuja plicata
CAGAAGCGTAGGGGAAGAGGATCATAATTGATCATTCCCATTAGTTGGCCAAAAATAATTGGATTTCCCATCATTGGATTGGCAAGTCCAAAGGAAATTCAATTCAGTGTTTTTGGGCACCAACAAGGACTACACCAACAAGTAGTAGAAAAACAAAATATCAATAAAATCCATGAGAACAGATAGTATACAAAGAAAGATTCAAATCATAGCTCAGCCAGTTTCAAAGTTTTCGAATATGTTCATGTGTATGGGGTGTTGAAAAATATCATTATGCTTGTGAGTGCATTGTGTTTGATTGTCATCAATAGATGTTTACATTTGAGATATCCAATGTGTTGTGAAAAGCATAGATGTGTCCAAAGATAGTGTAAAAAAACACTATTTATGGTGGTGTTGAAAAACACCAGTGTGTGTCAATAGAGAGTTGCCCTTCAGAAATGACAAGATTACTGACTCTAGATGCGATTAGATTTGGGGACCCATGCCCCTAGTAGCAGTGACTAACTTGACATATGTTGCGAGGGAAAACTAGATTTGGTTACACCTAGGCGTATGGCACTAAATAAATGTCAAGGCAGGAGGGTTCATGAAGGAACCAAAGTGTCACAAAAGTGACCAAAAGCTATGTACAAACTAAAGAAAAGGATGCCAAGACCGAGTATCAATAGATAGAGTATTTGAGTATAACTCCAATTGTAACAGATGCAAGAAATCTCAATAGTATAGAAATAGTAGACAAACGCAGTCAGAACCACTGGTGACTAACACAAGAGAGATTCTCAAGTGAAGAGATTGTAGTACTGGCTAGACATCAATAGGAAGATATAGTGAGAACCACTGGTGACTGATGTTAGGGAGATCCTCAAGGAGAGAGAACTCTGTATAAGCTAAGCAACAGTAGGCGGCCATAGTGAGAACCACTAGTGAATTTTGTGAAGTAGATCTTCAAAAGGTAATAGGGTAGTGCCCCCTAGACCAGGAGAGTTCCCCTGAGAGAATGACCAGTTTCAACCCATGTAAGTTGGTGTCTTGACGGGAATTGAGAACATGCGAAAAAGTAAATGCAAGTAGGAAAGAAGCAAAGCAGGAAGCCAAGTGGTGTTGCAATAGATATAACAATGTAGAACAAGAGGTGCCTATTTACCAGGTTTTCACCTTCTTGGCAGAAATTATTTTTTTGCTACCATGACACCTGTTTGCCAAGTTTTCATCAATGGCACTTTTTCTCTTTTTCTCTTTTTTTGTATTTTTCAATTTTTTATTTTTTTGTATTTTTGAAATATATGATTTTTTTGGAGATACATCAAAGTGCCTATTGCTAGGTTTTCACTAAGATGATCATTTTTAAAGAATTTTTTAGATTTTTAGAATATTTTCAGGATTTTACTATATACATGAGCATACTGAAGATGTCTCAGCTGTAGAACCATTTCAGATGAAGAGCATTAATGGGCTCTTTGATCTGTTCTCCTTCAGTAGTAGAAATTTGATAGGTACCAGACCCAAATACCATTGTGACAACATATAGACCAAGCCAATTTGGTTCAAATTTTCCTTTCTGGATCCGATGTTGATTCTTAGGGTTCTCCCTCAGAATGAGGTCACTCTCTTGGAAATCCCTTTGTCAAAATTTCTTGTTATAGCTCTTGGACATCCTTTTCTAATATGCTCTAAGGTGATTAAACGCCACTTACCGACATTCATCAAGTAGTTCTAGCTCTTGTAGCTAGGATATCTTGTTATCATCATTAGTAATGAGGCCTTTCAGAGAGACTCATAGAGAAGGAATCTCAACCTCAATTGGTAACATAGCATCTGCTCCATAAACGAAAGCATAGGGAGTAGCCCCTGTTGGTGTTCTTATGCTTGTCCTGTATGCCCAGAGAGCTGGATTGATCTAGAGATGCCAATTTCATCTAGATTTGTGCAATGTGCGATGCAGGATTTTAAGGATTGTCTTGTTTGATGCTTCCGCATGTCCATTACCCTGAGGATAATAGATGGAAGACCAATGCTGAGTGATTTTAAACTTAGAGTATAGCTCTATCAAATCCTTGTTTTTGAATTACACCCCATTATCAATTATTATTGTTGAGGGTACACCATACATGCAGATGATGTAGTTGAGAATGAACATAGCTACTGATTTGTCATTGGCAACGGTGAGAGGGACTGCCTCCACCCACTTGGTAAAATAGTTTGTAGTTGTGATGATGAACTTATGTCCATTTGAGGATGAGGGATAAATCTAACCCACCAAGTCAAAGGCCCATTGTTGAAATGGCCAGAAAGTAATGAAGGGAATAAGCTCCTTGGCTAGAGCATGAATCAGATTACCATGTAGTTGACATTGTTTGCAAGACTTAGAAAACTATGTAGCTTCTTTTTCCATGTCTGGCCAATAGTAACCATCTCTAATAAGTTTATCGGCCAATGTCAGGCCATTAGAGTGAGACCCACAGACACCTTCATGCACCTCTACTAATGCATGTTTAGAATCATCAGGTTCTAAACACCTAAGAAGGGTATCATCTAGATCTCTCCTATATAATTCATTAGCTATGATGACAAATTGTGAAGCACTGTGGATTAAGTGATGTTTCTCATTCTGGGTGTAAGTGTCTGGAACAATTAGGTCATGAAGGTAGGAATAGATATGGTGGTAGTAGGATGAGTCATGTCCAATGATAGAACAGATCATCCGGGACTCAGGGGAATCATAGGCTAGGTGGCATAATGTCTCCACTAGGAATTCATGTCAAAAATCATTTTCTGGCATCTGTAGCATGGAAGCAAGAGTAGCCATTGCATCTGCTACTTTATTATCTTCCCTTGGAACCTGTTGAAATGTGATATGAACAAAATATTTTTTGAGGTCATCAACCAACCATTTATAAGGCACCAGCTTGTCATCTTTTGTTTGATAGATATCATTTACTAGATTGATGACTAACTGTGAATCTCCAAGGACATTGAGCTCATCCACTCGCCACTCAAGGGTGATTTTCATACCATTGATTAAGGCTTTGTACTCGGTAATATTATTTGTACAAGGAAACAAAATCTTGTATGCTTTTGGTAAAGAGTACCTTTGAGGTGTAATGAACAGTATCCCAGCACTGGACGCCTGTTGGGTAAATGAACCATCAAAGAACATAGTCCAGGATCGATTTGTGAGAAGTAGTATGGACTCATGTAGGAATTCAATGTTTAATGGTTGATGATCTACTAGAGGTGCTTCCGCAAATTGATCTGCAATTTCTTGCCCTTTGATGGCTTTTCTTTCTACATACTCAATATCAAATTCACTGAGAAGCATGACCCATTTAGCTAGTCTACCTTTGAGGGTAGCTTTACTAAGAAAATATTTTAGAGGATCAATTTTTGCAATTACGAGTGTAGTATGAGCTAGCATGTAGTGTCACAATTTTTGTGAAGAAAATACCACTATGAGGCAAGCCTTCTCTATAATAGAATAGTTTGTTTCATATGAGACCAGAGTTCTACTAATGTAGTAGATAGCCCTTTCTTTGGTGTTCTAATCTTCTTGGGCTAGTAGGATACCCAATGATGTATATGTAGCAGAGATGTAAAGTATAAGTAGCTTCCCATGAATAGGAGGAATCAATATTGGTAGGTTCGCAAGATATTGCTTAATTTACGTGAACCCCTCATCACATGCTTTGTTCCATTGGTAAGTCACACCTTTGTGTAAAGTCTTGGTGAATGATTGTGACTTGTCTGCTAGTTTTGAGATGAAGCGCTAGATGGACTGTAACTGACCTTGATGTCCTCTCATTTGTCCGATATTCTTTGGTGGTGGCATTTCCATGATAGCTTGAACTTTTGCAGGATCCACTTTGATGCCTTTTGCAGAGATGATATAACCAAGCAATTTTCCAGATGTTATGTTGAATATACATTTCTTAGGATTGAGCCTCAGACTGAACTGTTCCATGCAATCTAGTATAGGACCCAGATCCGCAAGGTGTTTCTCTCATTGCATGCTCCTAGCTAGAGTGTCATCAACATAATCTTCCATTGTTTTATGCATCATGTTATGAAATATAGTGGTGACAACTCTTTTATATGTAGCACCAGAATTTTTGAGTCCAAAGGGCATGACATTCTAATAGAAAGTGCCCCATGAACATGTGAAAGAAGTTTTCTCTTGGTCCTCTAGCACGATCTTTATCTGGTTGTAGCCAGAGAAACCATCCATTAGTGAGTATATTTCATATCATGTTGTCATATCTAAAATCATATCAATATTGGGAAATGGAAAGTCATCCTTAGGACATGCCTTATTTGAATATATGAAGTCTGTGCAGACTCGGATAGATTTATCATGTTTTGATACTGGAACAATGTTAGAGATCCATTCTGCATAGTCAATTTCTTTGATAAACATTTCCTTAAGAAGTTTCTCCAATTCATCTTAGACAAGTAGAGCCACATGTGGATGCATTTTTTGGAGCTTGTGTTTGACAGGCTTGATGCTTGGTGCAATGGACAAATGATGCATGATTAGATTAGGGTCTAATACTAACATGTCTGAATATTTCCATGTAAATTTTATCTTTTTTCTCCCAAAGAATGTAATCAATTGCTCTCTTTCTACCTCAGATAATGATTGTGCCAAATGAATGATTTGAGGTTCAGCTTATGTACCCAAGTTGATTGGTTGAGTTTGTTCAATAAGCACAGATGATCATTCCTATAAATGACTTGGAAGTGTATCATGTATCTCATCCTCAAGTGCCTCATAGAGGTTTTCACCTTGGATTTGTCCTTTATTTTGACTTTTTTATGCTCTGACACTACCACAATGTGGTTTTCACCATCAGAGCACCTATTTTTTCTTCTTTTGATTTTGTGACTAAGATACTTGATATCAACCTCAGTCATGTTGACACTTTCTTCACTAGTGGAGGACATTATGGGTTCGACAGCATTGAGGTAACAGGCAAGAGCGTAATCATTCTAGAATGCAAGGACTTCATTAGATGGGGAGGGAGAGTTTCAGTCTATAAGCTCAGGATGATAGAGTGAAAGAGAAATGATGGGCTCAAGTGCATTCATGGTATAATCATCTAAAGAATGGACTAGCAAGTTGAGACCTAAAGTGATCTCATCCAAAGTTGTAGTTGAATTCCTTTGACTCCTAGAAACCATAGTAGACAGCATGTTAACATCTATGGATTCAGACTTGTTTGACCTTACACTAGACCCTTCACCTACTTCGAGAAGGTTTTCATATGTGTGCACTATATCTATATCCCTGTCATAGGTGGCATATGACAAATCATCGAACTCATACTCATGAGAGTTCATTTCATCATTGGGTGTCATATCAATAACATGAGTGAAATCAACCCTTTGTCCCCAGTTTGGATGAGTTCTGCCTAGAACTTCTACTATGGTCAGATGAGCACCTTTTGACCTAGGTACCTCATTAGTGTTTGTAGCATCATTTTCTTCTTGTTTAGTGAGAAGTGGATGGGATTCCTATTCAAACTATTCCTGAAAGTGTGGTGGTATGTATAAATCACCCTGATGACCTAGATTTGCAGTTTGTATTTCTTTCCACTGCTCATAGGTTAGTGGGGCAAGTGAAGTTGTGTTATCAGAGTTGTTGTTAGTCTTGACTATACTACCATGCGGTATAAAGTCATCTACCTCAGTAAAGAATGTTGCTAGGTCTAGAGGAATGGGACAAGGAAAGTCATCCTCCTCATAACTGTCTTCAGACTCTTCAATTTTAGATGTATCTTTAGGTGTTGGTTGTTGATCTACTCGAGGTACAAACTTGTTTATCCCCAGTTGAAATGTGAGTTTCTTGAAGCCTATACTTGTAGAGTCACATGTGCGTCAACCAATAGCTTTAAGTGGTGTAATCAATCCTTTATGATTCACACCTATGGGACCATTTCCTTTGTAGCCAAAATGTTACATAGTAGTTAAGCCCTTGCCATATTATTTAGGTTTTATGTCACAAGGTGTAGTGGTTTGTTTAGAGGTTTCTTCCCCTTTATAGATCCAAGCTTTGATAGCTATGTTTTCAGCTTCTTCTTCTAATGGTACCATGGCCTATACAAAGGTACCATTGCATTTTGTTTGAGGAGGAACCATAGAAGATTTAGTGTGCTCAGAAGGTCTCCCAAAATAAAATGGAGACAAAGGCAGAGATGTAATAGATAGTATGGGTTCAATCTGATATCCTCCCATGTCAGTTTCTTTGAGTGTCAAACTCTTTTCCATTTCCTTTAGTTTGGTCTCAAGGAAACCAGTAGATTCTCTGTTGGTAGGCACAAAGATGTTAGCAGATTTTGTGAGTGTGTTGCAATCATAGCATGTATTAGCAGGTATAGTCACTTCAAATCCTTGGAGTGGGAATTTAATGCACTGATGGTATGTTGAAGGGACAGCCTGCATTTCATGGATCCATGTCCTTCCTAACAGAATATTTTATGGCAGAGGAATGTCAAGCACTTGATAGATAACATCTCTTTCAAAAAGACCAACTCTGATTGGCAACACAACTATCCCCTTAGATTTTCATTCTTCTTCATCATAGGCCTTAATAGCAATATTTTTGCGTGCATCTAAACAATCTTCACCATAGCATAACTCAGTAAGGAAGCTAGCAGAGAAAATGTTGAGGCCAGTGTCGTTATCTATGAGAACATGATGAATGCACTTTGGACCAATCATGACTTCAATGTGCAAGGGGTTATTATGTGGGTGACTCAAAGAATGGTCATCTTCCTCAAAGAAAGAAAATTAATCAGAGGAGGTCAAGTGACCTACCATGGATTGAAACCAGTTGAGATCAAGATCTTTTGGGACATTTGCCTCGGTGAGGGATTTGTCCAGGATCTCCCTGTGAGTAGGGGAGATTTTTAGCAGCTTGAAGATGGTGATCTAAGTGTTAGTATGTTGTAATTGATCGAGAATGCTATAATTGGCAGCATTAGATGAGGAACCCAATTTTAGATTCTTATTGGTAGAGCCAATATTAGCTTTTTCTGTAGGTTGTGTTGATGTAGACATAGAAGGCTCAGGGCCTTTGATGGTGATCTTAACACGAGATCGAGTAACCACATTTGCACTAACCTGGAACTATTCTTTTTTGGAGGACTGAGGTGCAAACCCTCACAAGATAAAAGGAGTTTTGGGCTTGGGAGTATCTTCCCTTCTCTTGAGAATAACAACATTGTAGTATTCAGTGTCAACATGCTCAACCATATTATTTACATTGTCATTGTTGGTGTATGTATAGTTGACCTTGACATTAGTATTTTTGCCTTTAGATGATTCACCTTTTCCATGAGGAGGAAATGGGTCTTTGAAAGCTTGGTGATTAGAGTTCTTGTTGTGACCTCCCATAACAATAACCTCACTATCGATGAGATCCTGGATTTTATGCCTCAATTTAAGACAAGTAGTCATTTTATGACCTTTGTTTTGGTGAAAATCACAATAAGTGGATTCATTCCACCAAGAGGGTCTTGGTTGTGGATCATAATGTCGTGAATTATCTAGTGGAGTGAGTAAATGGTTGTCCAAGAGATTCTTGTAAACCGCATTAAGAGGTTCTCCTAAAGGAGTGAAATCATGCTTGGGTCTAGGAGCCCAAGGTTTAGATCCAAAAAATCATGAAGTACTCAGTTTGGTATCTGTCATAGCCTGTTCAATGACTTTGGCTTCTTGCATTGTGGTAGTGAGATTAAAAGCAGCCTTTGAAGGCTTGGGAGTCACATTGTCTACAACTCCATCATTCACAACATTTTGGTTCTTGTTGGGAAATTTGGGTTTATCTTTGCTTGAGGAGGAAGACCCTTTGTTTATTTTCCTTGTGTAAGGTTAATTCTCCTTTCTTGATCATAAATGTCTCAATTCTCACAGCTTGCTTAATCATGTCATCAAAGGTTAACGGACCTTGTAGCTGTACTTGATACCCAAAGTTGGGAAGAAGATTGTCTAGAAATATGTCCAACTTTTTGGATTCAGGTATTTTGCGAGAATATCATGTATAAAGTTGTCTCCATCTTTAGAGGAATGTCAAGAAGGGTTCCCCATGATTTTGTTTCAAGTTGTAAAGATCTTGGATGTGAACTAGATGTTGGATGTGAGAATAGTGTTGTAGAAACAAATTGGCAATTTCGTCAAAAGTTTTGATGCTAGTTGGTAGTCTAGAGAACCACTCCATAGCTGACCCTCCTAAACTATGTGGCAAGAGATTCATGAGGTAGGTTGGATCATGTATGAACTCCATAGAGAGAGCACCAAACTCTCTCAAATGATCTTGGTGATCAGAGGTACCCAAGTATTTATCATACTTGGGAAGTTCAACTCCTTTGGGAAAAGGAGGCATGCATAGACTCTTATCAAATGGGAATGGACAAATAATTTCCAGTGTGAATTGAGTGGTAGGTTTTTCTTTTTCCTTCATGAGTTGAAATAACTGTTCTTGCATGCCTTGCATTTTCTTTTGCAAGCGGGATTTTTCAGTTTCTTCCTCTTTCTCAACAAGTGTCTCTACCTTGTAATCAACGGGAAGGTTGGCTCCTTGGATGGCCAATTTGAGAAGGTATTTCTCCTTCTCTTCTTTCATTATGACTACCATCATTATCATTAATTTTTTATTATTGCGAGCATCTAAGATATCCCCTTGGGTTATTTATTTCTCTTCATCAGGAGGAGGGTCTTGAAAAGGGAATTTGCCCCTGGTTTTAGAGAGATCGTCTCTACTATGTTCACTTGATTGGTCATGATCTGCCATCTTGCTAGAGTGAAAGTGTTCAAAATGTAAAGACTTAGTATGAGAAGGTTGAGTGTTTTCAGAATCTGGATCCTCTTGGAACAAAGGGTTTCAAACCTGACTAAAATCCACTGGAAATGACCATTTAAGGTAAGGTCGAAGTACCGAAGAGGGAGATCAAGATGATTCCTCACTAGATGTAGCCATAAATGGTGTGGAAAGCACAGATTAATCTTGATTGATTGAAGGAAATTTTTTTCCACTTCGAGTTGTAATAGTCATAGAAAAAGATTGTACAAGGGATGTGAACTAGGATCAAACTTGAAACTGTCTCAAAGTAAAATGCATAGAAAGTGCCAAAAGGTGAAGTATCCTTGGTGCAAATTATCAAAAATGAGGCTAGAATAGCCAAGAGATGACTATTGTGACACAAGGCATGATGACACAGATGAAATAGACCAAAAGATATGAGATGAGACCAGTTTAAGCAAGAATCGCATAATTCTCAACCCAAGAAACCAAGTTGCAGACTGTGTGAAGATAGAAGGCAGATAAATTGGCCCAGATCAGAGACCAAATTTAGTAGAAGTACACTTGACAGATAGGAAATTTCTCTCTATTTTGAAAAAAATCTTCTGACTCGCGCGAAGAAGTGTTGTCTTGCGCGAAGATTCTCATAGGCACACGTGAAACTATGCAGTCCTGCGTGAAGTTTGATGACAAACTAGTGAAAAAGTGACAGACTGGTGAACAAAATAATAGAAATATTGAAAAATGTCGTACGATGATTTCCAGTATGTCATGTGAAGTTTCTCAAATAATGATACGAAGACGGCAGAATGTCGCGCAAGACTTGGTAGTTTTGACAAATGAACATCTACAGAATCAGACAGTTAAGACTAGATTACATTTCCCAAGACAAGATCATGTTGTTTTTTGACAGAGAGGTTGAGTTACAGATCATTTTGGACATGTTCAAGTTTGACAGTTTGTGTGATTTGACGTTCATTTTAATTGTTTAAATGATACACCCACGTAAAAACACATAAAAAAAAATGTTTGTAGTACCAGAACAGACACATCAAAATCCTAGGATAGCTAGGGTAGTATCTATTGAATCCCCACTTGAACCAGAGTTCATCTACACCTACTCTTAGCGGACAACTTAGAAGCTTAGAGGCACAGGCTCCTCCTTACATGTGCACTCACTTCTTGGGCACACCAAGCTTCAAACCCCAAAGGAATTGCTTCCCAAAGGGCTATTGTCTCTACTAAGAGTCGTAAAAGTGTGGGGCATCTTAGTTGGTCTCTAACCTTTTGCGCCAATAGATAGAGGCTTTTTTGGATACTAGAACAACATTTTGTAGTAAGGACATTCGTTTAGGGTTGTGATCAAGTCATTTTGCCAATTAAGGGGGCTCTCCCAATCCTCTCAAAGAAAGGCTTTCACCTTAACGATGTCAGGACTTTAACGCACCACTAGGGTACTAGAGGAGATTTTGGTTGCCACAAAAAATTCACACCTATCCATTATGAGATTAATCACAATGGCATTTTTAATATACTAGTTTGGAAGGGCTTGACTTTATCCTGTTACCGGTTGGGCATCCACTCTCACTGGCTCTGCTAAAGCTCTTGGGAGGTAGCCACTCTAGAAGAATCATATGAATTTCTCTTACACCCAAGATCCATAAAGGCGAGGGGAGAGGATACGTTCATATAGCTCTTGGAATTACAATCTAGAAAACACTTCAATCATGCAAGACAATGATTCATTTTAAGCACCAACCGAAGTGTGTTCTAACTACTAAAAAATAGACATGAGAGTTTTGTGAAAACATGTATGTCTTTGATAAGTGCCCTACAGAAAATACGTTAGTAGTTTGTAATTTATTTCTTCATTTCAACATCCTGCAAACCACCGTTAAGCTATTTTAGAGATAAAACCAGAAAAACACAGCCAACAACAAACAAAAACCATTAGTGGTCAGAAATCAGCAAAAATAGAGATATCAAAAATTGAATTTTAAAGCCCACTGGAATCAAATGTCATGCGAAGAAGTATTACAATCTACGCAAAGAATCCCATCCTATCACGCGAAGAAACGCATATACTTGCAAAACTTCACACGGTTATGCGAGAAATTTTGCACAAACTTTCATTATTGAGCCGTACGAACGAAAACCATAATTGATCAAAAAGTGTAAAAAATGAGGCCAGAATGTAAATTTTTGAGCCCCACATTGGGCACCAAAAATGTATGTGGTAAATTTGGCCTTGTTAATCAACCATACACTTCAACATAGTCCTTTTTCATCATCAACATACAGAAGTAAATATGAGTTATTCATCTTGCATGCCTATATAATTCAACCTATTGCCTTCTATCTAGATGGGGTTTCAAAATAGCTCTTAGACCGAGAGTCTCACAATCATAGACCGATCTAAGAATGAAGGATTTTTCTCCATGAATGCAATGCAAATGCAAGATTAATCTAGAATTGAAAGATGCAAGATTAATCTAAGACATGATTTCAATGCAATTATTCTAAGAAATTGAAATTATTCTATTGCAAATGAAAGCTTTTAACTAGAAATGAGATGATAAAATGTAGCAACAATTCAGTATTCTAATAATGCATATTTTCTCAGGGGGTTTGAATGAGAAATGGGAGCTCTTTTATAGATTGAGATCCTATTTAGAATAGAAACTTTCCTTTTGAATTAAAACAGATAAAAAAGCCAGTTCAGATTAGCAAGTTTTCTTTAAAAGAAAACAATAAATTGTTTTCCCTTTGCTTTAACTGTTTTCTTTTGATTTTAACTGTGTTCTTTCTCTTTAAAGCACAGTTAATTCAAAGTTTCCATTTCTAAACTGAAGAGAAGATTTTTGAGAGAATATTTAATTAAATAAATAGAATATGACCTCATAAATATGTTTTTCTCAATTATCTGAATAATTAAATTCAATTATTGAAATGAGGATAGTTATTTAATAATTAAATATTATTTAATTCCTTTTTATGTGTTTTACCTAAAAGGGGTGAATTTAATTTAATTAAAGTGCTAGGAATTTATAATTAAATTAATTCAATCATGGGGTTTGTTTGGCCAACAGATATTTAGGAATTAAATATAATGTATGATTAATGTAGATTTAGGATTTTCTGCATTTGACACTCAGGTCGAGTAGAGTCAGTCAAAACTCAGAATTGCCTAGTACAATAGGACTTTGATGATTTAGAAGAATGACAAATGCAACAAGATTGGTTAGGGTTGCAAGATGCCAATTTTGGGGTGTTACATCAATCAACTACGTGTCAAATTTTTATTTATTTGTGAATTATATTCTTGAGGGCCAACCTGTGGGAGTTCAATTTCTTATGTTGGCATGGTCTCTTATTGATTTTATTTAGGATTTAAAGGATGACTGTGGTAACACATTTTAGGGTTGTTCCACCAACTTAAAAGTGTTTATAAGAGATGAAATTGAAGAATGAAGTTGTTGATAGTCAATGTGATGATTGTAGAAGTTGTAATATATTTTTGTATGAAGAGACTAATGATTTGAGCAATGCTAAAGTGGATCTTTCAAGCAAAGTGTGCTACTTTCAGATCATTCTATTTTTTTCATTCTCAAGACAAGTTCTAACCGACTTGTGATAAAAATCCTCTAACAGGGTTACTCTTAACAAGGTAAGAATGATCCTAATAGGTGTGAAGACTAAATCCTCTAATAAGGTGACTCTGAGAAGGAGTTCTAAATCCCTTAAAAGGGTAGTTCCTAACAAGACTTTTTTAATAACCTGTAACTGAGTTATAAATACTCTTAACCGGGTATATCCTTAGCAGGATGTTGCAATTCTCCTAACAGGGCAAAACTTATTGGTACACTAGTGAGACTTGTGGGTGATAATTCCCATCATGGTTTTTCCCTCTAACAAGGGTTTCCATGATAAAATAGTCATTGTGTTGATTTTTTGGATGAATTCTTTTCTATGCTTTTATGTTATCATTAAATTTACATGGTTGTTATTTTTGAAGTTGCTTTAAAGATTTTGTAGATCTGTGGTTGCATTAATTCACCCCCCTCTTAGTGCCTTATAAAATTAATAGCTTGTCCTATAATTACAAGAGATGAGATTAATAACATTCTTGATAAAGCTAAGAAAGATTTCATGAGAAAGACAAGAACCAACAAGTTAATGACCGATAAAGTAGATGAGTTTGTAAAAGATATAGAGGAAGTATTTAAGAAAATATTACTAAAAAAATGGTATAATGTTGATGGAGGGACACATGATGATACCATTGTGCATGACATTGAACCAATACAAAACCTTGGAGATATTAATTATGCACCTGATGTATTTGTATTAGGCATACAATTTATCTTATATGTTGAAGGCCAAGGAGATGAAATAAATGATATACCAATGACTTTATCAAAAGGAGATTATGTTATAGAAGATTAGGAGAAGGAATATGTAGAAAATGTTAATGATGATGTTTAGTTTGTTGATGAAGGTGAGAAAGGAGATGAAGAATGAAAACATGTATATCACATTGACATTGAGTCTAAGAAGGAGGGAAAAGAAAAGGAAGTAACTTATCATAATCAAGATAAAGGAAAAGGGATGTTTGTAGATTAGATAGATAAGGTGGAGAAAAAAGCCTTGGATACAAAGGTTGAACATAAATTGGAGACAAAAGAAGGCAATGAAATCATTTCTTGTTGAAGAAGGAACATATTTGGAGGATGTATAGTAAATTCAAGGTCCAATTCAGTTAGATTCAATGAGCCCTATGCAGATGATGAGGATTGCTTTGGTCTTCAATGCCAAATCTTGAGGACACACAGGAAGGACAATGAACTTATGGAACTTTCAATGGATGTATTGAAGAAGATAATGCTAATTTTTCGTACTGATCAGAATGATTCATCATCAAATCAAATTAAATATCTTTTGAATTATGTGCATACACACGTTGACTCATTAGAGAAGTCAACATTGATTAAGGTGCAAGGAAATTTTAATGTTAAAAGGTTTAGTCCGTTGAACATCTTGATTGAAAAAGATAAAATATCACTGAGAGTTTTTATTCAAAGGCTAAAGGATGCATTGACAGAAGGATGTAACACATATATGACCTAAATGTGCCTAAATGTATGTGCACTCCCCTTATTGTATCTAAACCTTTAATAGAGTTACTTTTTTTGCACAAGTAATTACTTGTGGGTTCCATTCCCACCATGGTTCTTCATAACCAGTTTTCCATGCAAAAATCATGTTGCTACGATGTTATGGATATTATTTTAGTTTTCTTATAATGTTTACTTTTCAATACACTTGTTTTATGGTTAAGAATTCATATTATTAAGGCTAAAAGAGTTATAACACTGACATACCACCCCCCCTTAGTGTTCCTAAATACCAATACTTGGGAGAATATAAAATTATTTGCAACCTTTAGCACAATGAGACATTTTTCTTTCAAATCCCACATCTTGTCTCAGTGTGTTTGATTCCTCCTCTAGTTCTACACATGAGACACCTTTCCTGTCAAACTACACATCTTCGATAATGTCTGATGTCTCCTCAAATATTGTAGAAATAATCCCTCCTCTTATGTATAAATCACCAACCAAATGTTTGCACATGAGATACCTTTCATTCAAAAGTACGTAGCTCCTTCCACCATGTCTAATGTCTCCTCAAGTGTGCAGAAAGCAACCAAATGTGAACACGCAACAAAGTGTATCAACAAGAATCATTCCATATATTTTTCCTCATATGTATCTTTAAGATAATACTCTTCTTTGATTAAATTCATGTAGTCCCCCATGTAGGGCTATCATTTAATTCTCCATCTAATTCTTCCTCTTCATCTATTAAAAGATTGTCTTTTTTGAGATAAGATTATCTTCTTGTTGGCCCACTTATGGACCCCCATTTAAAAATTTAAAACTTTGGCCATTTTCCTATCAATAATGATTAGAATAAATATTTGTATGCTTTTCTCACGGTTTTTGGTGAAAAGCTCCTTTGATTGAGAAGCAAGTTTTATAAGATGATTGAACTCGGGTTCAAAGGGTTCAAAATGGTTAATTTGGGTTAAAGTGGTTCAAAGTGGTTCAATAAGTTCAGATAAGTTCAATGGAGTTTAGGATGGTTCATAGAGGTTCAATGAGGTTCATAGAGGTTCAATGGTTCAATATTTTAGTATTTCCAAGTTCAAGTTCTGGGAATTTTGCAAGTTCAAGGTTCAAGAAGGTTCAAGTTTTTGGTTCCAAAGTTCACAATTTCAATAAGTTCAACCGTTCAGTTCAAGAGTGCATAGGAAGTGGTAAGCATCTTTCCAAAATCTTGAACCACTTTGAACTCAGTACAAAGTTTTTCAACAAGGTTCATGATGGTTCAATTGTCCAATAAGTTCAAAAGGGTTCAAAGAAGCTCAAATTTCAGCATGTAGAGGTTCAAAGTTCAATTTCAAAGCCTCAGATTTTGAAGAGTTCAAATGGGATCAAACCAGTTCAAATAGGTTCAAAGGTTTAATTGGTTCATATAGGTTCAGCCTAGTTCAAAATAGTTTAGTGAGGTTCAAGGTAGTTCTCAAGGTTTTAAAAATTGAACATATATCTATTTGTTGAACCACTTTGAACATAGTTCAAAGTAGTTACAACTGGTTCAACAAATCAATCTGGTTCAATGGTTAACTGATGACAATAGATTTAGTTAATATTGCATAGACTTTGGTATCATGATGTTAGATAAAAATTATGAAAGAGATTTATATGAAGGTTCGTGTGGAAGAGAATATCCAAACAATGAATCTCAATTCAAATTGGTGATTCATGTGTAAGATTTGACATGAAGAATGTGTAAAATTTTAATGCAACCTGTAACCACGAATTTACTGGTGACATAAAATATAGGCATATTGTGGGGGGCATAATGTTTAACTCAACTGTTGGATTGGGCAGAGTTGTTGATATGTTTTAGGAAAACTAATTTTCTAAATCTTCACCAGAGGGATTTTCAAAATTAGTTTAGATTTGAGAGATGTGGACAACAGAGTATAGCACTATCCAAATTTTCAATGATAGTCATGTTGATTAAGAGACACTGGCTTATTATAATTGAGACATTTGGCAATTTTATAGAAATGACATCTGGCAGCCATTTTATAAGTGAAGGATCTTATTTTTAAACTCTCTTATGATATATTGAGACCATTAAAAGATTAAACATGATTGATATATCCACGGGGAGGTGAAAAGAGAGACATCAGGTATAATTAAATAGATTTCCAAGAATTAGTTATTTTAACTGGAAAGAGCTACGTGGGAAAAGAGAAAATATTAAAAATGTTTTCAAGAATCAGTTACAGGAGAGATCCCGAGATTATTTATTGAATAATTATCAAGTAAAGAGATTTTTTTTTTTGCTGCTGGAGAGAAATCTATGTGTTGCTACAGAAAGAGGAAGAAAGTTTCTATTTTCTTATTTGTAACAAGGGAAAGAGAGAATGCATGTAATTTTTTCAGTCATAGTTTTTTGGTAGGGAAAACATGGTCTTTGAGCCATTGGTTATGTATTTAAAGAAAATAAAGAAATATATATTGAATCTATGAGTTTAAATATTTTATTTCTGACTGTGTGTAGTCTGTGAGCTATTCCAGTCATCTTTTTATGTTGTCCTACTCATTATAGTTGTTCATATGAATGTCATAAATTCTATGAATCCCATTTATTCATTTATTTGAAAACAAAATATCAAATCTCTCTCTCATGCTCCTATAGTGGGGAGAATAAGTAAATGTTCTTTGTGCCATGCATTTAATTTTCTTTTAAATTATTAGATCCATAATCACATTCACAACATATTGATGGGTGAGTGTTAGTATGCCTTTGTGTCTTGTCATTAAATACATAACCGATATTTTAATTCACTGTAAATCTTTCTAAGAGGGAGTTGTACCTCTCAATTCAGAAGAAAGTTATCAATCTAATGATAACTTCTCCAACTGTTAGTAGCATTTGTACTTCTATTTGGGAATTGTGAGTCATTATGTGTTATTATTTTTTAAGTGCAAATTCGTTTACTAACACTTATCAAGATTGCTTCAAATGTTATTTGGCTTTAGGATGTACATAAGTTGTTTTTCTCACAATTTGAAAAGGTATTTATAGAGAAATACATGTTGAGCATTGTTAACCATTTATCTTATGCATTTGCATCTATCTTTCCTTCAAAATTTTGGATGGTAAAATTTACCAGTACCTTGAATGGTGTGTGACTATATAATGGCTTTCCTTTAACACTTGGGTGTTGGGTGTAGTAAAAAATTTGAGAGAATTGTATCATAATCTCTTCCCTTTGTTTGGTTAGAGCTTCTTCCACCATAGCTTTCACAAGGTCTATTTTTTAGTCTATCATCTTTGGGCAGTTGCATCTTAATGAAAGATAAACCAATGGATTATGTGTCTATAATCCCAAACTTTGGTAACTAGACCATGTGTGATGTGACATATAGGAGCATACCTACTTGTATACTAGTGATTTGAATTTGGCAAGGAATTGTTTAATAATACAAGGTAACCATAAACTTGTAAGTATTATGAAGAAAATGGACAATAATAAAACATAGAAATAGGAGTTCTAAACATCAAAAGTCATCATTAAATTTTTCAAAATGAGGTTTAAAACACAAGTAGGAATCTCACTAGTCTTAGGATTCCAACTAGTTCAAACTTAAGTGCTTTACGAAATTGGATAGCCCAAATTGGTGGCGCCATAACTTTTAGATCAATTTTTAAAATTTTAAACTCCTTGCATCGTTGGAAAGGTATTGAAGAGATGATTCTAAGAAATTGGAAACACTTTCAACCCCATATTCCACTTTGAAGACCTTCAAAAATGTGATTTACTAAAATATCAAAAATACCAAAAAAAAAATTGGATTTTTCTAATTTTTCTCACTTTTATCACCTCTAGATTGTTTTGGACCTTTCTCAATATGAATTGGATAACTTTTAAACTATTATAAATAGTTTTTTTCATGTTTTGGATTAGCTCTGTAGGGCTTATGGTCACTTCTTCTACATGCATCTTCTTCATGCATATAATCATCCACATATTTCTCCAGACTAACTTCCTATCAACGTAACGCAAAAAGAAGAAAAAAAGTTAAAAAATCTCTTTAAATGATTATCCTAAAAAAATGTCTAATTCAAAAGAACAAAAGTGCACCATATAATGTACCTAAGGAAAACCATTGGTGCAAAACCTCTTACCTAAATTAAATAGATCATTTATCATGAAAATCAAGAAATCAATCAAGAGGAGAACTTTTTTGACAATAGTACTACAAATCCTCCCAATGATCTAATCTTTTTTCCCATGAAAGTAATTGATTATAACATTTTCTATTAATTATAAGCATGTGATAAAATAGAGAAAAGTCATTTCTTTATATCAACATTAGTAGCAAGATCACACTATAATTTTAAGACCTAAAGTAGTAACCAGGACATGCATGTAGCCTTTTAAAAAGGTCCTTTCATTTAGATTAATGAATGTATTATTAAAAATAAAATTTCCAATGATAATCTCTAATATAAAATATATTTTGCATTGATTACAAGAACTAATAAAAATAATTTCATGATCAATAGACTATTGAATAGAATAAAATGGTGTACAATTAGTTATGAATCCAATCGCTTTTGTCAAATTAATGAGAATAATTCAAAATATTATCCAATTGAAAGATAAATTGACTTTGATCATTTAAAACATTTTTTAACAAGCATGAAAACATGCTATTAATTATAAAATATTAATACACGTACTCACAAAAAGATGTGGGTGGATATAAGAACACACCTTGAGAGTCAAACAGGGCACAACCTAGAATAAAACACAGAACTCAAAATAAATTTGGTAAACAAAAAGTGTAGTAGCAGTCGAAGGAGGCATAATGTATTAGTCACTTGGATTTTCCCATACATTAAAGGTGTCTAAACTAACATCAAGAATATCCCATCCCTCTTCGTTATCTTTTTCCTTGATTTTACCTTTAGTTTGAGACAAAACAATTGACATGGCTACAAAAGGAAACTACGTGGAGGAACCAATATCACACCACTTAAGAGCACTATTACAAATTCCCTATAAGTAGCACCCTAAGAGAGAGGTGGAGAAGATCATAACCCACTAGACCACAATGTACTTTTTTGGTCATTAGAGTGACATAGAGGAGCTTGAGATTGAGGAGAGGACGTGTGATGAGTTGAGTGGCTCCTGGATTAGTTGTGATATTCAAGAGTAAGTTAATAATTATGAGACTAGGACAGATTTGGATTTAGTATAGTAATAATTGAAGATGCATTACCCCAATAGTCAATTACCTCTTGAAGGTGAGAAACTTCCACGTACCTCTTTCTTTCTTGCAATTGAATTTGTAAAAATATATTTGAATAATAAATAGCTTCAAAGGAAAGTAAACCATTTTGATCAACAATACAAATAGTAAAAAATAAGATAATTTATACCTTTCTATATGTTGAGAAAACCTACACCCTGAAAGCATGCCAAATCTGATTAAACTTATGATGAATGGAAGACCGACCCATTGGATAACTTGTGACTGGGGGGGTGAATCAACACAAACATGTATTGACCTAATTTAGCCACCAATCTAATTAATTGCACTAGCAACTTGTTAACCACAAAGCATATGAATGAAATAAACAAATAACAATAAACAATATCAAGCATCCACAACTATAACACACATAACACAAATATTTTTCAAGTGGAAGCCCTTGTGAGAGGGAAAAAACCACGGTGGGGATGACAACCACAAGCCCAATACTGCAGTAAATGAGTTTTCCCTATAAGGAGCTACCAATACCCTTTCTGAGGGTTCACCCTATTAGAAGTGATTAGTACACTATTAGGAGTACAATAATACCAACTATGATCAACCCCACTAGAGAATTTAAAACCTCAATAAAGAAGTCACCCTGTTAAAGGATTTACAAATAAGAACCTGTTAGAGTTCACCTTGTTAGAGGATTTGACCTGCTGCAACCATTAGGGAACAACAAGATTCTTGATCTGTAGAATTACACTGATTGTCTATGAGATCATTTTTAGTTCTTTGTACTTTGAAAATTTCTCTCTGCTATCTAATTACAACTTTAATATGAAATCATAAAACCCTAATCATCAAAAACTTTTTCAATAGTAACAACAATATTAGAATAAAACTTGTTTTTCAATATGAGCAATTCCTATATATAAACAATTTGCACCTCCTTAAGATTGATCTTCAAATTGTTTTCCCATGATAGTACCATGTGTCAAATTTATAATCTCTATGAAATAAATGATTTACCATGACCGAGTTAGGTCATGATAAGATCTGCAAGTTTATATCTCCAAGATAATAAAACATGCTTTTACTTCTCCAATGCAATGCCATAAATCCATCTTAAATTCTTGTATCGATATTGTAAATACTAATACATTAGATTTATAACCCTTATTCCACATCATAATATAATTATAAATGATTGCATATACTTTACCTTTCACCTATCTATAATCACCTAACTAGTTGATCAAGAGCATAAGAGTTCTACTTGTCTTAGTGTCTGTGACACTCAAACCTATATCAACGCTCAACCAAATAAGTTTTAATTAGAATCATAGATTCATCATACCATATATAAACTTTATCTCATAATGCAACATTGAATCTCCCCTTAACTTGACCGCTACCACAATCTGACTAATATTGTTCTTCCTAAACACCAGTCAACATACATAGTTGATATTCTCTTTACAGATTATGTATAGTGCTTACCGATCACTATAATCATGATATCTGAATACATTTCCATCAAGGACAACCAATTGTGCATCCACTCATGACCTCTCTACATATCATCGCCTAAAATTTAGCATAATGCCAATGATCTCCCCCTTTTGCATTGATGGCAAAAAATTCAGAAAATCATCTCAAAAATCTTGTATTGCATACTTACTACAATATCATCTGTAAATCATTCTCAAAACATAATCCTCCTTATATTATGCATGCTATATTGTTATCAAACAACTTTGTATCATCTTTAATACAATACATTACACATCATTCTCCCCCTTTTTTTTCAACAATGAAAAAGGATTATAAGTACTTACCAGAATTACATTCGATCAACAATTTCCTTGAAGTTGATCTTTTTTGAATCTAGAGATGTTTCCCGTGAGTGTTGTAAGTGGTCCATAGATAAGATATGTCCATATATAACCAATGTTGTTTTTTCTATATCATTCAAAGTGTTCACCTCTTGTTAACTTAGTATTGTATCTACATCTCCCACATGTTGTTGAATGAGATCCATAGTAGGAGCTAGATAGGCCTGAAGCTCCATAAGTGATAAAATTTTGTTATCTTTCTCAGCTTGCAACATCATCATTTTATTTCAAATCATATTTACCTTGGTAGTATATGATCAAAATAAACTGGTCAGAGGATCAAATTTTGTAATCAAATCATCAAGTTCCTGTTGGGCTTCCTCTCTCTTCTTTTCTAGATAATTTAAGAAACTCAGTGTGGTTTCTGGTAATGTAGCCGAAGATTTAGGTATCAAATATTCTAAGAAATATTTTACTATAGGTATGGACTCCATGATCAAGGTGAAAAGATAAATTTCTCTTCAAGAAATGGCTAGTCATATCAGAGGTATGCCAAATCCATAGGATAGATGGTTTCTAACATCCAAATTTGGGGACATTTTTTTGAACCATGTAAAATGTCTGCCACTAAATGAAACCAATAAATATCCTAACTTGGCCTAATAAATATCCTAAAAAAATAATTATTTATCTGAATGCCTTCTCTTTTTCTTCTATTTTTTTGTCTCTTTTACCCTTGATATTTGATACGTGGACTATTTATAATGTCCATGCAAACCACATTTCCACCAGTGACACATGTACAAGCCATGTGTCATTATACATGGTTCTTTTATGAGCAGGGTTCTGCAAAAACATCTATTTTTTGTGGCCTACCTCAGTATTTGCATCTTCTCAAGTGTAATTCAAATTGGAAAGCCTCTCCATCATCTAATGAGAACTTGCCAAAATTAACATTTTACAATCAATTATTAAAATTTGATCACCTTTTTGTATTGAAGATTACATTGTAATTTACCTGCAAAAAAATCAAAAAAAATTATTGGCTATTAAAAATCTACTTAATCACCATTTCAGTAGGAGCCCTCCGCTATAGTTCCTTTGGTCAGAACTAAAAATGATACACACCTTAACTATGAATAAATTAACTACAACTTTCGTTTACTTCCAATGCCTTGTAATGATTGTCAAAATCATACATAAATGATTAATCATATAAATTGGTCATCTAATCGAGAGAGAGAGAGGGGGGGTCGGGAGAGAATGGAGAGCGAAGCAGAGAGATATAGACAGAGAGATATAGACAAAGAGATTGATATATATGAATAGAGAAAGAAAGAATAGGAGAGATAGGAATAGGAAGAGAAATAGAGGCGTAGAGAGATAATTTAGAAGAGAGAGAGAGAGAGAGAGAGAGAGAGAGAGAGAGTACTTATATTTAATAATTTTTATTATTAATTTTAATAGACAATAATAAATATACCTCAAATATTATTCTTTAAATAAATATGATAATTTACATTACATAAATGTAATTTATATTAAATAGTTTTATGATTCGAATATTTTTATTAACCTCTCTATCTAAGATTTTAGAATCTAAAGCCCCTACAAGATGATATTTGATATTTATTGAGATTAGGAAAGACAGAGGAAGAGATAAAGCAAGAAAGAGAAAGAGAAATATATAAAGATAATGATACATAGATAGAGAGGGAGAGGGAGAGATTAGAAGGTAGAGATACATGGAGAAAGAATGAGAGATACATGAGGTGATAAAGACACGTAATAAGGGGGAGGAATAGAGATAGAGGGGGTGTGTGCATGTTTTTTATTAAGACTACAAGTACCTTGCTAATGGCAGCCTCGACGAGTATATCTTTGGAGGGTAGAATAAGAAGAAGAGGTGGTTAGATTGGGAGTAGAGGAAGAACATTGTTGGATTGCTGGAAGAACATTGTTGGATTGCTGGAAGAACATTGTTGGATAGATTGGCCCCACCATCTATCATAGAGATATTAAGGCCACTAACATTATGTTGGGTGATCAAATGAATGCTCTGTATGGTCAGCTCACAAACAGAAGCAATGTGTTCTTTGGAGATTATGAGTGGGAGAAAGGCTCTGGACACATCTGTGGAATCCCAATCTGATTGTCTTATCACTGATTGGACATGGAAGCTTGTGAAGTCAAGGAACACAATTCAAATCTTAGATAGTGTAATTCGTGAGAAGGAGCCTTGGGAAATTTATAAAGAGATTCATTTTAGTAGGTATTTTGTGTGCTCATGTAATGGTGGGATTCAGACCAAGCATGACAGAGGTATTGAAGATGTTGGAAGGGGAGGTCCACATTCCAGAGATTCCTGACATGCTTTTGTCTCTTCTCAACGTTGGAGCTTTGGAGGATGGATATTATGACTACTCCGCTCCTTTTTTGAAATGGTCAATCTATGTAAAATATTTAAATAAAAATTATAATTAAAATATTAATAAAATATGCACCTAAAATGTATTTGCAAGATAAATTTAATATTAACAAATGAAAATTAAAATAAACTTGAAAGTAAATACAAATAATATTAATATTAGGTGAAAGAGAAATTCAATATTAATAAATACAAATTTATTATAAATTTATATATATATCCAAACAATATTAATAGTAACTAATAGATAAACTCAATATCAACAAATTAAAGGTTATCATAAAATAGAACATAAATATAAAGGAATTCAATTGTTAAAACTAAAGTGGAAATTCAAATAAATTTTATAAAATCGAATAAATTTAAAAACTTATTAATTCTTTAATAAATTATATTGTATTTACCGATTAAAAATGCAATTATCCAATAATGACAATAAAAGAATATAACAAAACCCACAAAACAAATTAAAAAGGAATTAAAAAGATTGCATTGGGGTCAATATCTCTTGGAGATCCAAAATCCTTATTGCCTAGTTAAGGACCAACTCTGATCAACTTCGTTGTGAAATGAGGCATTGGAAAAGATTGAAAGAAGCTTAGTAGGAAAGAGTGTGTATTCTTTGCACTTCTGGAAAAGTGGAAACGAAAGGGCATTTCATTTTGGAGTGTGGCACATTCAAGGACATTAGGGATAGTTTTACTACCCTCTTGTCAGTGAACTCTTGGGTAGATTTATTCAACGAGGGGACTTTGAGCAACTAGGGGAAGTCATCATCAAGTTACATAAGAAAAGGGAAGAAATGCATAAAATAGTATGTGGTTTGTCCCATAGGCTATCTTTAGCCTCATTAGGTTAAAATTAATTTCTTTCTTTCTTTTACATATAGACTAGTAGTTGCGCGATTTTGTGCATGCAACGATGAGTCGATAGGAGTTTTGATTTTGAATAAAATAATATATTTTGTACAATGCCAACAATAGAAATAATTTTGAAAATGATATATAAGAATTCTTAAGTCATTATATTTTCTTAGAAATTATAGGTGAAAGTGGCTTGCACCAGTCTTCTAAAGTCTTTCTTATACATCTCTACGAGGCTAAGGGGAGGGCTCTTTATGTGTCTCTACATAATATAATGGTCTCCATTTTCAAGCTCCATCCCTTCATTATGATTATAAATGTTAAAACTTAAATATAACAATTAGCAAAGTAACACAAAGACAAACTAGTATAAAACAATCCTATATATTTGCAGTGCACCCAGGGCAACAAACTGTGTGTTGCTATCCCAAATTCATACCCAATCCTGCACCCATATGGTACAGTTAGAGCACCCAAACTCACATAAACAATTAAATTAGAACTTCAATGAAACAATTCAACTTATAATTACCATTCTTTTAATAATAATAAAAAAGTAATAAGCTCAAAAGCTATTAATGACTTCGCTTAATATAAAAAATCATTCCTTACCCTCTTTCGAGGTGATTTGTACACGGTATTTTCTTCTAGATAAAATGGTTTACTAGTAAATATAGCATAATATACCATATGCAAAAGACCATATTTCAAAACCATTTTTTGGGGAGCCGATAACGTATGTTTAATTGAATCATTATCTAAAAAATCCCAAATTGTCGAGGCTTTGGGCATAGGAACTAACAAATCCCTCCCCAAATGTATGGAGGAGATGACTCGGGCCATAGGCCATGTAGAAGACATCAAGGAATCCCTTGAGTCTAGGCTCCAGTCTATTGAGAACAGGGCACCCCATCTAGAACTCCACGAGAAGAATAGTAACAATGATCAAAAAATGCTAGAAATGGAGACCAAAATGGAAACAATCAAGGAAATCCTGAAGATGATGGGGGAACATAGCTAAAAAATCCTGAAAGCTTCAACTGAGCATGTCAAAATCTTGGTCGGCAAGCTGGAGCAGGAGAAAAGTACCTAGGACATGGAAGCTAACAAAGCCATTGTGGATGACACCTCGGGACCTAGTAAGAGGACTAGATCCAATGCTAAGAAAATATATGACAGGAATCAAAAAGAAATTGAGGAGCTGAAAAATGCATCAGTTAATATGCATTTAATGGTGATTTAAGTGGATGAGCTACTGAAGAAATTCTAGGCCTCTTCTTATGTTCTCCTCTGTTTCAATTCTATTTTGGTTGTTTACTGTCCTTTTGCTGGTTTTAGATCTGTTGGCTTTTGTATAGGCTTCCATCTTGTTGTTTCTATCTTTTATACTTAGTTTCTTGCTTTTCCTATGCGGGTTGTGTTGAAGATTTACTTTTTTCTTTTGTAAAGGTTTCAGGTTCTCTAAAACTTGATTTTCTCTTAATCAAAACTTCTATTTAAATGAAGCATTATCTGAAAACCATAGAAATACATAAAACTTGTCCTTTTCTTGATACTCTTACTATCACTCTAACACACTCTTAAACCTTATTCCAGACTAATTATAGTAGTTTCCAACTTTTGTTAGATGAGAGAAAACAACTTTTGAATGTTCCTAGATGCTTTCCTAGTTGAAATAATATTTTTTCTTAAAAACTAGACAAAGAATTATGTGGCCTACAAAGCTCACGGGGCCTTTAATGCATCTATATATCAAATTTGCTTCATAAAATGTCCAATAAACATGCTTATTAATTTGAACTTGAGTAATGCAAGAAGAGAAACATCATCATAGGGACAAAAACCATTTCTTTTAGGTGTTAAATTTATATTCCCAAGGACATTAAGAGATAGCACTCTTCAAAATACTCTTGAAGAGATGGGGCTCAAAATGTGTAGAATTGTCTTCTCCAGCTTTGATTGGATTATAGATCTCTAGGTGATTCATCTGGATAGTGTGGTTTCTTTAGCTTTCCTTCTGCGGTTGAATTCTCTAGTCTCATCTCTACAAACGGCTGCATTCTCTCACATAAATTTTTATTTTATTTTCTTCTACTATTACAATAGGAGACGAATGCAATCCCTCACTTTACTGATCAAATAAAAAAAGAGGACATGACATGCATTTGTCACAAAAATAGAATGCAAGAAAAACACAGTTCATAAAAAAATTGTAATATAAAATACATTTTCCCAAATAGAAAAAGCATAACAAAAATTCAATTCCTAAGATTGTACAATGATATGGAGTTTTCTGAATAATAGAAAAATAGAAAGAAGTTAAAAGCTCGTCAATTTCTACAGCTAAAACTATACTATAAGTTGCATTTCTACTCATTGTGTAAAATTTGGTAGAAACATGGTTTTAAAAAGCTTGAACAAAGACGCATTAAAATAACTACAATAGAAGCAACATTTCTTGAGACAACAAAAAATTGACAAAATATCAATCCCTAAAAAATTTTAAACTATATATAAGATACATTTCACCCTCACAGTGGAAAATTGGTAAAAACCCACTTGATTAAAACAAAATTTCATCATGTGAAGCATTTCACCAAAAAAAGGGGGAAAATTAGCAAAAGCCCAATTCATATAGAGAAAACTTTTATATAAGATACATTTGACTAGGCAGGGGTAAATTAGTAGAAGCCCATTCATTATAAACCTCTAACATAAAATGTGTTTCTCTAAACAGTGCAAAACAACCAAAAATGTAATGTCACTTATTGAATTTGCCCTAGATTTTTGCCCTAGAATTTGGAACACAATTTTAAAAATTTTGTATGAAGCTTACAGTGTTGTTTAACTTCCCATTTTTAGATTTTTGCAGTAATGCATTGTTATACTGATTTCCTTAAGCTTCAAAATTATTTCAAAACTCAAAATTTTGTATTTGATTGTATTGAAAAATCTATAGGCAATGATGAAAATGAGGAAAGTCCAAAATCAAGAAGCCTACAGGTGAAGAGCTCAAATCACCTTAATGCAAATAAATAAGCTTTTGGCCTTAAAAAACACCACGGATTATTATTCATTTATCAAGGTGTAATTTTTTCACATTCTGATGATAAAAGGTTAAAAACCACAGTGACCATTACCAAAATATCAAGGCTAGCACGCTTCTACAGTCCATTACTAAAACCCAAAAGCACTACTGAAAGGAAAAAGAAAATTTTTAAAAGCTACCATAAAACAGATTTATACCTCATGTTGAGTAACTAAGCTTTTGGGTTTATACCAGATTTATACTCTGATGATAAAAGGTTAAAAAACACAGTGAATATACCAAAATATCAAGGCTAGCACACTTCTACAGTCCATTATTGAAACCCAAAAGCATTACTAAAAGGAAAAAGATTTTTTTTAAAAAGCTACCATAAAATAGATTTATACCTCATGTTGAGCAAACTCAAATTTTGATAAGCCCAAAATTAAATAAAGATAAGAAGAGGGTAAATAAAGAAGGCCACTTGTTATTTCTATTTCAGATTTGTCTTGTAATATCCACGGAAAAAGATGAAGGGTTTTTCATAACCGGAAAAGAGAAACTATCCAGGAAGAGTGTTGAAAACTATTCGAAAAGAGAAAGTCATTTATGGGAGCTTTCTCCCATATCATCTTAATTAATACTAATAACCTATTAGAATAACTGAGAGCACAGGGGGGTGAATCAGTGGCCTCACAAATTAATCCAGTAAACCAACCAAAACTTTATATCTCAAATATAAACCTCTAGTTATCTTCAGTTCTACAAGATGTATGCCTTTAAACAATCTTATCAAATAACTACTACTCGAAGTTTATTGCTTATCCTTATTCACTAAGGTTTACTGATTAGTAGTCTAGCCTTTACCAAATTATAGTAAATAACTTAGTGTTTACCGATCATCCTATTTTAGTAATGTGTAAAGCAAAACATTAAAGAGATGAACTATATACACATTTGACATATAAATTTTTAACGTGGAAACCCTGTTAGGGGAAAAACTACTTGGGATCGGTAACCCAAAATTTTCACTCTTCTGAAGTGAACTTGATGAAGAGCCAACCCTATTAAAGGTTACAAACACATTATTAAGTGTGACCTTATTAGAGGATTTAAATGTAATAGTTTATCACTTGATATCTGGCATTCACTATGATATCTTCATGACTAAACTTTTTGATACTTCTTTGGATGTATCTTAATATATAAAGGATTGTTAAGTCCTTCTCTGTTAAGAGACTTTATGATCCAATGGTTAAACTAAAATAGTAAATGATCTGTTCATAAATACAACTTAGACTTTTCAGATGTTCAGATCTATTATAATCTCATAATACCTTTCTGATCAATGTTTCCCTTCAATACCTTTGCTCCACTTCTTTCTACTTAGTGATGTTGTTGCTTCTCTGTTGCTCGGTGTCCGCAGCAAAATTTAGCTCTATTCTTTAGCTTGTTTGATCAGGTATGTATGAAGACTTCTTTCTTCACCAATTTCTCTTCAACATCTTCTTCTTTATTCACACCTTTTTTAGCTTGTCTCTCTCATAGACATGATTTCACCATTTCTAGGTCTTTGTCTTTCTATCTTTTTGAAGTCTTAGACAATGTGTATATAACCAATCAGATTATATCAATTTCACATCAATGATAATACAATACATCAACTAATTTAATGTCTTGCATTAACTTTCTGCATTTCAGTGATCATCAACTTAACAACTTCAAGCATTCAATCAGTTATAGTTCATCAATCTCTCCCTTTGGCATTGATGACAACATACTACATAATACTAATACAATATGAAATATATCAGTTGTATTTCATCAATCTCTACCAAACTTATTGATCTATAACCAATACAAATGTTTGATTTTTGGTAAGCTCTTCTAGCTTAGATTTGATTCTTGCATATTACTCTCTTTGTTCTTCATTCCCTTCACTGGATAGATGTATACAATTATGATTTTGTATCTCCCTTTGGTGTAGAATATTTTCTCCCTTAGATGGATGTTTCTTTGGATCTTTGTCTAATGTTTTCTCTCCCTTTGAATTTTCCTCTCCTTGATGGATAGCTATTTTTCCTTTGACAACAATAGGTTATACTCTCTCCCTTTGATTCATCTCTCCCTTAGGATAATTACGTTGGATATTTCATAAGTATATATAATCTCTCTCCCTTTGACAGCAATGCCAAACTATATCTCTTTCCCCCCTTTTTTATAATATATTCCTTCAATTTCCCTTTCCATCATCAATACAATAACTCTAGTGTTCGGTGCAGATAAGTACCTTTCTGTGTACTAATAAATATTTGCAGTCCATCTCTTTTCTTGCATCAACATGAATGAGCTTCTAATTGTGTGTAGGCTGATGTAGCCTCCTAGTCAACTTAGTGACCAATAGACAAGGGTCGGACCCCTAGTCTCTTTCTTAGGTACTCAAATGTATCTTTAGGCAATGGTTTTGTGAATATATCTACTAATTATTCCTTGGATTGAACATAATCCAGTATCAACTCTTTCTCTTGCACTTGTTCTCTTAAGTAATGATACTTGATAGCAATATGTTTAGTCTTAGAATGCATGAATGGATTCTTTGATATGTTTATTACACTTGTATTGTCGCAATAGATAATCACTAGTTCAAGAATTTTCATATTCATACCTTCCAGTAATTGCTTGATCCATGCAATGTTAGAGCAATTTACAGCAACAACCACATATTCTGCTTCTGTGGTAGATTGTGAGATGCATCCTTGCTTCTTGTTGATCCATCTGACAAGTCTGTCACCCACAAAGAATGTTCCTCCAGTTGTGCTCTTTTTGTCATCTAAGTTTCTAGCCCAATCAACATCCATATAGATTAATTTGCCTTCTCTTTTATACCATAAGCCATAGTCTTATGTATTCTTTAGATATCACAAATTCTTTTGATAGCAGTCATGTATGATTCTTTGGGATTAGCAGAGAATCTTGAAACTATTCCCACTGCATGTGCTATATCTGGTCTAGTATGAACAACATATATTAGTTTGCCAATCATTGATCTACGTAGGATCTGATTTACCTCATTTGACTTATCTTCCTTTGTCAGCTTACATCCAATTGCCATAGGTGTTCCAACTGGCTTGGAATCTTCCATCTTGAATATCTTCAGCACTTCCTTTATGTATTTGGATTGTGTTATATAGATGCCTGCTTCTTGTTGAAGAATCTGTAGACCAAGAAAGAAATTGATCTCCCCAAACATTGACATCTCAAACTCTTTGCTCATTTCATTAGAAAATAATTTGCATAACATGTCATTACCACCAAATATGATATCTATATCATCAAAAAATGGAAGCACTTCTATTTTGGATTGGTTTAGCTCTCTGAGTAAGTGGTTTGGGGTCATGTCAAATGCCTTGAATGGGTCTTTGACTTGGATCTGGCTTTTCCCCTGTTCTACCCTATTTCCCACTTCTCTCTGGCCTATTTCTAGCATCCTGCTCTACAAATTTGAGGTTCTTGACCTCAGGGTCAAGGTCTGCCTTGACCCTAACCTAGGTCAGAGTTGACCTTGACCCTGACCTAGGGTCCAAGTTTCAAGATTCCAAGGTTTCTGGATGTCAGGCTTTGGAAAGATTTAATTCCCACTTCTGGGTCAGCTGTTTCGGTCTCCAAAGTAACGACTCCTGAAATTATATTTAAGATAGGTGCACTTCTAGGGGTATAGGTATAATTGGAATTTAAATCTCCTATGTAGGCCTCTCTAGAAGATTATTCCTTGGATTTTATATAAGGAAGCTTTTCTCCTCTCATTTTCTCTAAGACAAAAAAAGAACTATCCAAGAAGCAATATTATCTAGACCACCTATGCACATGAAGGGTAATCTATTGAAGAAATCATCTACATTAAAGCACATTAAAGCATTAAATTCATCAAGGAGATCCATTGGTAGCCATTGAAAGATTCAAGCTCTATGGAGCCCTCTTGTTGAAGATTTCTCCATCCACATCCATGCAAGCTTCTTCCTATTTCAAGATCCATTCAAGATTGGTGTTGAAGATCTAAATAAATTGATTTGAGACATCCTACATCCTACATTATATCTTCTACATCCATTTTGCGCATACATAATTGTGGATCCAAGGATTCGAATCCTCCACAAGGATTTCTATACAAGCAAGGTGAATTTGTTCATTTACTTTGTTTATCTATGAAATTTCAATTATATTTTAAGGCTAATTCCAAAAATGGGGTTTAACCAAGGCAAACCCCTCCCCCCCAACAAAAAAAACCATTTTTCTTGTAGGTACTATCTATGCTGGAAACCTACCTGTTGGGAGCATGCTCAAACATGCAAACGTTAGAGATATAAATCATTTAACTACACTAAACATATCTAAAAATATACTAAAATAACAATGGCTTCCACCATAACCTCTGATGAGCTGAACAAGGGCACCCAAGCCTTGTTGATTTTCTCTTAGAGATTTTATGTGGGTGTGCTCTCCCAACACAATATTTAAATCTCACTATTTGATTAATAATACAACTAAAAGAATAAAGAACTCAAGAGCAATATGAGGAACTTGTCTCAAGTCTTCATCAAGCATGATAATGCAAAGCTAATACTAAAATGATATGTAAGATTCAATGAAAATAAACTAAGTTCAATCCATTAATCCTAACATGTAATATCTAGATGGCAAGTATGAACTAAGTATGAGCTAAAAAAAACTAAAATTGCTATGAAAGATGCTAAAAGCTCAAAGATATCTAGAACTAAATTGGCATGATAACAATGCATAAATAAGAGATGCTTTGCTCTTGAGAAAGGCCTCTATTTATAGAGTTTTTGGAGGAGAGAGAGGGCTTGGCTGAGGTGGAGCTCATGTGGCATCCACATAGGTGCCACATGATGGACACATAAGCCATGCAAGAGGCCCACTTTGCTCACACATGTGTGAGCAACTTTGGATGTGATGGGTCAAAGTGTACTTAAAGTACACATGTGAAGGATCTTGTAAGAAGGTGTAAGAGGGTGTAAGAGTTTTGGGCCAATGAGACACTTTTGGAAAGTGTAAGAAGGTGTCATCATAGGTGTAAGAAACCTTATTGGCACCAAATAAGGATTATTTGGGAAAAGTCAATTTTTGGAAATTTGCTCACACATGTGTGAGCAAATAATTAGGACTAATTGTTGTAGGAATCAAGAAATTAGCTTAATTAACCTTAGTTAATT
>MU224154.1:217466-253161 GCA_018584345.1 Thuja plicata
CCTCACTTTCGTTTCTAGCATTAAGATTCATTCCTCTACGAATCTCTTCTTGCAATGCTCGCACTTGTCTCTGGAGCTCTCTAACCTCAGGTGTCACAACACCAGCTCTTCCACCACGTTCCCTTCGCGGAGGCATTTTTGCGATGCGCGCTGAAACCCTAACCACGGTCCTGGTGCAAACTACCTCACAGTCGGCGATCTATTTACACACTCAGGAACTTCTCGCTCTGATACCACTTGATGAAGGGCGCTCCCCTTAATACCACAAACATATAACAGAAATAGAGAAGCAACAACAATTTGCAAGAACAGAAAATAGACTTCTTATTATCTCACAAATGCGGAATTACAAACTTTCAGAATTACAATATGCAAAGCCACATGGGCATTCCCCTTACAATATTATGTAGGACAAAGCCTCGAATTATTACCCAGATCTACCCAGAACTGTTCCCAACTGCCTAAAATAAACACTATGGGCCTTCTTTATATAGGCAATTTCCACCGCCCGAGAAGGTTCCAGAAATTTAGCCCTTAGGGCCGACCAAACTTAGAATTATTTTATTTTTCATTTTAATACATCAAAGTCGGCTCAAAATAACTTTTGAAACCCGAAAATTTTGAAGGAAAATTATTTTCTGCTATTTCAGGTGACCCAACTTCCGGAGACCATAAGTCATCACCAGTTGACTCGATTGACTATTATAACCCCATTTCGGAAATGCCACAAAGCGCTCTACAACTATTCAATTATGCAAGCATCATCGAGCCCAAGTTTTGACCTCATCCGGGGCTTCTAAAGCCTTCAAAACTGAGCTCGAAGTTTCTGTACCCTGTTTTCAATACCAAAAAATTTCAATATCTTCAAAACTAGACCTGATCTAGCCATGAAACTTTACTGGAAAGCTGATATGACTGAGATGAACCTCCACATGCAAAATCAGAACATTCCGAGATCGTATGGCCAAATTACTAAAAATAGCAAGTTTCCATAGATAGCAGCTCTGCACAAGGTAGCCCTTATTGAAAAGAAAACATAAATATTTTTGGGTGATGCAAGATTGCCCTTACACCCAGGATGCTCCTGCATCATCTTCTCACTCATCTCATTATGAGGATGATGTTGTAAGAGTTCATCCTGAACAAGTCCAAAAACTGTCAACTAAACTTGATAATGGGAAATTGGCTTATTCAAGAAAACCATAATCAAGATTATATCCAAGCTATAGAGGCTCTTAAGAAAGTCCTTCATGATAGTGATCAAGCTATTAATCTCTTGCATGGTATTACTCATCTTGTGCATTTAAATGTTAAACCTTTAGCTCAAGAAGCTTAAGATCTAGGATTCACTCCTCCTGTCACTAATGTGGAACCTTATTCTATTCCTTTACCTAGCAATCCTACTTACACTTCTCCTTTAGTGACTGCATCTCTTACATTTTCCAATCCTCTAGCTTCAAATCTTCCACTTCCATATCTTCATGTGAGTGTTCCACCGGTATCTTTACCTACCTCACAACCTTCATACCATAGTGTTCCTTTTACCTATTCCAATCCTCTTCCAACTGTGGTTCCAAGTGTTCCACTGGTTGTGTCTTCTATTCATGTTGTTTCCTACACTTTTCCTAGTCTTCCAAATGTTTCTATGCCTCCTATTTCTTCTAATGATTCCACATCATTAGTCTGGCTCAAACTGTGTCCTCTTTACAACAACAACTTGCGTCCTTAACTCAATCCAATTTTAGTATTCCTACATGTGACATGGGTAGCCCTTTATCCCTAGACATTATTCACACTCATATCCTACAGCAAGTCGATATGCCTCCTCTTGATAATTATAATGGTAAGGGAGATCCTGTCACTCATGTTAAAACATTTCAAATCATTTTTAGTGAGTATGCTCATGACCATATGATTTTAGCCACGTTTTTTGCTAGAACTTTTCATGATAAGGCCTTGCAATGGTATTGTTCCTTGCCTCCTTATTCTATTGATTCTTTTCCAAAAATTGCTAATACATTTATTCAAGAGTTCCAAAATAAAATTAGTCTGCAAGTGTCCTTAACATATTTGATGGATTGTAAACAGAATACCAAAGAAAAATTGACTGAATTTATTGGTAGATTTAAGTATTTGTATGCTCAAATTTCTTATCCTGTTCCTGATATTGATATTCAGCATATTTTTATTTCAAATTTCCAAAAGGATATTAGAGATAAGATTCTGCTTACTGAATTTACCTATTTTCAACAACTTTATGCAACGCTTCATCATTATCAATTACAAGTGAGTCAATTTGAGAGCAACACTCCAATGGCTCTTGTTCTAGTTGATAAGAATAATGCTGCTCCTAATCCCAACAAGTTTCATAAACCTAACAACTATGTCAAGATTAATAAATAAGAAAATGCAGTTATTGATCAAGTTGTCGTTGCATCCCACAATGCCACTTCTGCATCCACTTATTTTTGTTTAAATCATACGTTTACTCCTCTTTTTTAATCTTTACATTCTATTATGAGTAAATTGTTGACTACTAATATGATTACTTTGCCTCCTATTTGACCTCTTCTTCCTACTACGATGGCATAAAAATCCTTTGATCCCAAAGCCTTTTGTCAATACCATCATCAGAATGGCCATGATACTAAGAAGTGTTATTCTCTAAAACATAAGATTCAAGACTTAATTGATTCTAATGCTTTATCTATTGATAATTTTGATGGTAGTGGGAACAAATATATCTCTCCTCCTAATCAAAACCTCCAAATCTATATGAATCCTTTGCCTACACATGATAATAATACTATTGTTCAGCCATCTTCTGTGGATATTGTTTATGATTCAAAGATGGATGATCTCAATCATATTGTTAAGCATGTGGAGCATGTTGTTTCATCTCAACTTGTATATCCACCCAGGCCTCAATCTCAACCTTAACTTTAAGCTCCACCTCAATCTAAACCTTCAAAATAACCTAAGGATAAAAGACCTAGGGAACTCTCGATCACCTTTGATGATTCTGAGACTATTAAGGCTCTTGATGGTCCCCTCTAAATTTATTCTAGGATTTCTAAGATACCTACGTGTGCATGTCTTGTTGATCATACTTCCTTAGTCAATTTCATCACTGAAGAAAACCTTTTATGAAGAACTTACAACATGATTATTATGATACATCTGATGTGTGGATTCAAACTTGTAATGGTTTTCTCTATCCATAATTTGGTTATATTAACTTACCTGTTGAAATTTGTGGTAAAGTTGTGGACACTACCTTCGTTGTTGTCCCTACTTCTGATCAGATCAAGTTAAGCTTGGTTTTCCTTGGTTGACTTCCATGTGTGTCGTTGCTTCTCCTATCCATAAGTGTATTAAGTTCATTCATATTAAAGAAGTGAAAATGATTAATCATAGTTTATATCAACCTTCTAGGCCTAGGGATTGTGCTACCCTTGACTTCTTTTGGCCTTTATTACCTAATTCATGTTCTTCTCGACCTGATAACCTTTTTCATTCATATCAAGCCTATAAACATCGCAAGATCTTGAGTTAAGCATGCCTCGAATAGATCTAAACCATGGTCTTTTGCCTACGCCTTCCATACCTCCTTTATCCATTGCTTCTAGTTCTATTAATCAAGCTCCTAGTATCACTTTTCATCCTACTAAGAGTCCTACTAATCCTCCTATAGAACCTATGAAGGAAATGATTGTTGTTCCTCCTAGTTCTCAACATATTTCAAACAAGACAAAATGTAACAAATCTACCAATGAACTTCGTAAGAAGCATCGGGCTAAAGCTAGGGACTATACCTCTATTCTTCAAAATTATTTACCTTCTTTCGACCAGTCTATGCCTAATGCATTGGAATAATTTAATGTTAATAATAATTTTAAGATGAATGATTATGATGATTCTATTCGCATCTTAGATTCTATTTTGATTAATCTTGATGAAGAAGATACTCTTGATGACCCTATTGATGTTAATAATGAATATAAGACTATTGATCTTGATACTGAATTACCTCATATGCTATCCACACAACTGATAATTACACCTAGTATTGAACATCATGTTTCTCAAGAGGATCCTTGTTTGGAACTGGCTATTATTACTATTGTGTTGGATATATTCCCTCTTGCAAGTTACCCACCTTCCTTAAATGATATAAACTAAGATGGGGAGAGTAGGTGATGCGCTTGATTGGTTTATCCTCCATGGTATCCTTCTCTGTGTTTTCCTATTATATTTTGCTTCTCCCATACTGTGTTTTATTTGTTAGATTCTTTTATACGACCCTTTGTTACTTTGTTGGTGCAAGGTGATAAAGGAATCAAACTTGTTGTACAATTCTTCTATATGTATCTCTATCCTTCTATATATTATTTTCATGTTATCTTGTGCATGTGCTATTTTTCATAAAAAATTTCCTTGTGTAGCCCACTTGGATTTACGACATGGTAGAACTGATTATTTTTGGTCTCCAGGTTATGGTTCGAAAAGACTCTTCTTCGTAACTCTTGTGTTTTCTTTCCTCCATTGTGATTGTAGTTCTACTTTCTTTGGAGAATGATGTCAATTTATTTGCAATAATATCATATATATATATATATATAAAATCTTATGATCATACTAACCCCACGGTGGGTAGATCCCTTCTGTGTTCTTTGTATGTTTATGTGGTATTTCCCTTGATTTGTCTTCACTTGGGGGCATCTCCTACTGGAAACGTAATCAATGGAGTTGTTTTTTTCTCCACTAAAACCATTATGTTAAAGTGTTAGCAGTGACTTTAACGTGGGGGCATAGGTTCTACTCACTTTTTTCACACACGCACTTTCAAAATATTTTCAAACTTATAAATTTTAAACTTTTTTTTCTCCCTTTATGGATTAGAAACTAATCCTTAAAGTAGGTATTTTTACCTTATAGGATCTCTTGATCCCTCCAGTTTCAATTTAAAATGTTTTGATCCTTTAAGGTTGGAAGGTGTCCTTAAGACTGGATCTCTTTATGTTTTTACTTTTCTCTTTTGGAATAGAATATTCCTAAGAGTGAACCCTTGATGGGTTGAATAGTGAGTAGCCACATTCACTAGGCAGTTCAACTCCATCTTTCCAGTTGCACTTTTTCCTTGTGTGATTCACAATGGGACATAGGTTCTCATTGGGTGAGGTAATCACACCCTCTCTCTCTTTTTCTTTGACTGGTGATGTCTCTGTTATAGTAATATTGGGGTTGAAAAAGACTTGAGTCCCTGGGGGCTTGAGGATTATTTTTTCCCTTTGATTTTAATAAGATCATCTTTTCTTTATGATCTACTTTACCAAGAGTTTGCATCGAGTCCATACTCTTGCTAAAGTGGGAGCTAAATATATCATTGGAAAATAGAAGCACTTCCATTTTGGATTGGTTTAACCCTCCAAGTAAGTGTCTTGGGGTCATGTCAAATGCCTTGAATGGGTCTTTGACTTGGATATGGCTTTTCCCTTGTTCTTTCCTATTTCCCACTTCTCTCTGGCTTGTTTCTGGCATCCTGATCTACAAATTTGAGGTTCTTAACCTTAGGGTCAAGATTGACCTTCTGGGTAAGGGTCAACCTCGACCCTGACCTAGGGTCCAAATTTCAAGATTCCAAGGTTTTTGGATGTCGGGCTTTGGAAATATTAATTCCCACTTCTGGATCGGCTGTTTAGGTCCACTTCTAGGGGTATAGGTCTAATTGGAATTTAAATCTCCTATGTAGGCCTCTCTAGAAGATTGTGCCCTAGATTTGTATATAAGGAAGCTTTTCTCCTCTCATTTTCTCTAAGACAAAAAAAGAACTATCCAAGAAGTAATATTATCTAGACCACCTATGCACATGAAGGATAATCTATTGAATAAATCATCTACATTCAAGCACATTCAATTCATCAAGGAGATCCATTAGTAGCCATTAAGGATTCAAGCTCTATGAAGCCCTCTTGTTGAAGATTTCTCCATCCACATCCAGCAAGCTTCTTCCTATTCCAAGATCCATTCAAGATTGGTGTTGAAGATCTAAAGAAATTGATTTGAGACATCCTACATCCTACATTCTATCTTCTACATCCATTTGGTGCATACATACTTGTGGATCCAAGGATTTGAATCCTCCATAAGGGTTTCTATACAAGCAAAGTGAATTTGTTCATTTACTTTTTTTATCTATGCAATTTCAATTATATTTCAAGGTTAATTCCAAAATTGGGGTTTGACCAAGGCAAACCCCTCCCCCCAACAAACAAAACCATTTTTCTTGCAGGTACATGACAACGAATTAAAGAGCAGATTCAGATACACTTTTTGGCCTACTTTCGGGATCCATGAATAGAATTTCCGTCGAAGTAGTGCAGGTCAAGTTCAACATTTTGGAGTATAATTGTGCCCCTGCATTTGGGTCAAGGTCGACCTGACTCAGAAAAGGAAAATATTTCTAGGTTTTCTCCATCTCTGTGTTTCTGTTCCAGCTCCGGTTGCAAAATTTCCCGAAACCTGACACAGACATTAGAAAACAATAATTTCCAAATATGCTATATTTTGAGGTTAGTACTTGTCTTCAATTCATTTTAATTAATATTTTAATCTATCACATACTCTTCATCCATAATTCAGGAATGTAAGGATTTCTTCTTTCTTCTTATTTCTGATTGATTGATGCATTTGTGCATTGGCCATTTTCTTATGGTTTATCAAAGTGGATCTTTCCTTTGTGAAATTTAGGGCTATGAGAAGAATCTTATCTTCCCCCAAAACCTCTAAATACTTTTCATCATATCTATCACCATCATTAATAATAATAAATATATATTTTTATATCTTACAATATCATCAACAAAAATTTCAGCAATCAAAATGTTATCATCAGTATCTTCTTTTAAATACGGATCATTGTTTTCACTTGTTCTTACAAATCCAATGCTTATGAGATAGGAGTGAAGTCTTTCATACCATTCTCTAGGTTCTTTTTTCAATCCATACAAGGCTTTGTGTAGTCTACAAACTATGTTTCTCTTGTTAGGATCAACAAACCCTTCTAGTTGTTCAATGCATACCTCTTCTTCTAATATTCCATTTAGGGATGCAGATTTGACATCCATTTGGTATACCTTGAATCCTTTGTATGTAGCATAAGCAAGTATTATTCTCACTCTTTCTAGTTTAGAAACATGTGTAAAGGTTTCTCCATAGTCAATACCTTCTTCTTGTGCATGCCCCTTGCATACTAATCTTGCTTTGTTTCTTGTGAATTCTCCATTCTCATTTAGCTTGTTTTTGAATATCCATTTGGCACCGATGAAATTTTTTTCATCTAGTCTAGGTACTAATTTCCTTGTTCTATTCTTCTCAATATTTTCTATCTCTTTATTCATAGCACTGACCCATTCTTCATTTTCAAGTGGATTATTAACAAATTTAGGCTCAAAATCACGAATTAAACATCTAGTATTCAGTGACTTACTTCTTGTTCTCATTCCAGCCTTCTTGTCTCCTATGATCTAGTTCTATGGATGGTGTCTTTTGAAATACTTGGAAATTATTGATTCACCTCTTTGTTCATCATTTCGATCATCATCTTGACCTTCATTTTGATCTCCATCACTCGGTACATCATCTTGAGCAATTTCCTGGTTTTTGGTGTTTGTAGCCTGATGCTCGGGTGCATTATTATGTTACTCAGGAGTGATACATTGTTGCTCAAGTAGAGTGTTAGGTTGTTCACTGTAAACAAACCTATTTTAGTCTTTTGGTTCCTTTCTTCTTTCCTCATCATTTTTCTCAGCAAATTCATCTATTTTGACTTTTGCACTTTCAATTATTTTGTTAGAGGATTTGTTCAAACATTTATAAGCCTTGCTTTTGGTAGAATACCCTAGAAATATTCATTATTCACCTTGAGAGTTAAGCTTTCCATTTCTATCATCTTTCAAAATATAACATTGACTTCCAAAAATTCTGAGCTCATAGGGTGTCTTATTTGTGTCCTTTAATTGAACTATGTTCAATGTGTAGACAACAGTGTTGACACCTTCCCTCCATAATGTTTGAGTGATGCCTTTCTTAATAATTAGTGTTCTGGCATAATCAATAATGGATCTGTTCCTTCTTTCAGTATTCCCATTCTGTTGTGGTGTTCTTGGTGCAGAAACATGTCTTTGAATTCCATGCTCATTATAAAATTTAGTGAATTCATTAGAAATAAATTCTCCTCCTCTATCTGATCTTAAGAATTTTAGTTCCTTACCACTTTGTTTTTATACAATAGATTTATACCATTTAAACATATTTAATGCTTTTTATTTCTCTTTTAAGAACATAACTGTCATCATTCTAGAATAATCATCAACAAAGATAATGAAGTATCTATCACCATAGTAACTCTTTATTCTCATGGGTCCACATAGATTAGTATGGAATAATTATAGAATGGAATTAGATGTGTAGGTTTTTCTCTTGAAACTAGACTTTGTCATTTTACCTTTTTGACAATTCTCACACATGACATGGTCAGGTTTTGACATACTCGGTAAGCCTCTTATTTTCTTTTTATTGCTTATTCTAATCATGTTGTCAAAATTCACATGACATAATATTTTATGCCACAACCATATGTCTTCATTTCTAACCATTAAACAAGTGGTGTTAATATCATCAATATAGAATAGGTTACATTTTGTTTGTTCACTAGTTCTGATCAACCTTCCTGATTCATTAAAGATCTTTGCCTTTTTTTTCTCAAATGAAACTTGTTGACCTGTGTTATTCAGCTATGAAACACTCAATAAATTATTGTTAAGTCATTTTACCCAGTATGCATTTTCACATCTGATCAGATTATTCAACATTATAGTTCCTTTACCTTCAACCGGACAAGGTGAGTCATTACCCATTCTTACTGATCCACCATTATAGTATTCAAAAGTTTCAAAAAAAATTTATCACCTATCATGTGGTGAGTACATCCACTATCAATAACCTAGACATCATTCTTACTAACCTTAGATATGAGTGTAGTCTCAACATACCTTTCCTCTTCATCTGAATCATCCTTCATAGCAACAAATACCACCTCAATATCTTTATTAAATTCGGTGTCAGTATTCTCAGCTTTGTTCTCAGCCAGGTAGCAGGATTTCTTCCCTTTGTCCTTGTAGTCTCGGTTGTCTCTTCTATTATATTATCAGTTTCTTTGGTAATCTCTATCATCACTTGTGTCAAACTTCTTTTCATATGATCTGTCACTATTTCTATCTTATTTTCTTTTATTAGGACATCTAGCAGCAAAGTGTCCAATCTCTTTACAATTAAAACATACAAGTGGTAATTTACCTTTTTATCTACCTTTTCCTCTCTGCAATCTTCTAGCCATTAGTGCTTCAATCTCATCAAGTCCTTGGTCATCACTATCACTTTCACTATCATTCATCATAGTGTGTTTATGACTTGACTTACTTATTTTCAAAGAAGATTTAAATGCAAACTCAATAGATGGTAAGACACTGTTGTCAAAGTTATTCATCTCAAATGAAATAAGTCTACCAATCAGACTATCTAGAGTGATATTATTATTTACTACTGCTCTCATTTTTTGTATAGAAGATACTCTAATAGCATATACAGACAGTAAGGTTCTTAGGATTTTAATTACCACTGTTTCTTCTTCAAGTACACCTCCAACTCCTCGGATAGCATTGACTACCTCTTTAATTTTGCAGCTATACTGAGTGATATTTTCTCCTTCTTTCATCCTTAGGTCATCAAACCTTTCTCTTAGGATTTATGCCTTAGCTCTTAGAACATTTGGATCTCCTCCATGTACTAGCTTCAATTTGTCCCACATTTTCTATGCAGAGGTGCATGTTTTGACATCTTCAAATTCAGCATCAGAGAGTGAGGAAGAAAGTTCTATCATCATAGAATTGTTCTCATGCTTTTCTCTTAATTGATCAAGTGTGTGAGGTCCTATAGGTAACACATATTTAGTATCCAAGTATTGATTAACATCATTTCCAATACCTGATAGGTGGATTCTTATCCTACTTTGTCATGATGCAAATTTGTCTTTGTTCAACTTAGGCACATTCATTTTGCTCATCTTGTGATCTTTACCTTAGTTCATTAAACCTTCCTTTCAAGCACACAAGGTCTGATACCAATTGTTAGAATAACTGAGAGGGGGGGTGAATCAGTGGCCTCAAAAATTAATCCAAAAAACTGACTAAAACTTTATATCTCAAATATAAACCTCTAGTTATCTTCAGTCCTACAAGATGTATGCCTTTAAACAATCTTATCAAATAACCACTGCTCAGAGTTCACTATTTATCCTTATTCTCTAAGGTTTATCGATTAGTATTCTAGCCTTTACTGAAATATAGTAAATAACTTAGTGTTCATCTATCATCATGTTTTAGTAATGTGTAAAGCAAAACATTAAAGAAATGAACCATATACAAATTTGACACATGGATTTTTAACGTGGAAACCCTGTTAGGGGAAAAACCACTTGGGATTGGTAACCCAAAATTTTCACTCTTCTAAAGTGAGCTCGGTGAAGAGCCAACCCTGTTAAAGGTTACAAACACACTATTAAGTGTGACCTTGTTAGAGGATTTAAATGTAATAGTTTATCACTTGGTATCTGGCATTCACTATGCTATCTTCATTAATAAACTTTTTGATACTCCTTGAGATGTATCTCAATATATAAAGGATTTTTAAGTCCTTCTTAGTTAAGAGACTTTCTAATCCAATGGTTAAACTGAAACAATAAATGATCTGTTCATAAATACAACTTAGACTTTGCAGATGTTCAGATCTATTGTAAGCTCATAATACCATTCTGATCAATTTTTCCCTTCAATACCTTTGCTCCACTTCTTTCTACTCGGTGATGTTGTTGCTTCTCTATTTCTCGGTGTCTGCAACAAACTTTAGCTCTATTCTTTAGCTTGTTTGATCAATTTTGTATGAAGACTTCTTTCTTCACCAGTTTCTCTTCAGCATCTTCTTCTCTATTCACACCTTTTTCATATTGAATTATCTTGTCTCTCTTATATACATTATTTCACTATTTCTAGGTCTTTGTCTTTCTTGTTCTTGACCTGATCCATAAATCTCACCTTTCTTGCTTTAAAACTTGCTTTAGTTTTATCCCGCAGATTTCTCCTTGACAACTAGAATAAAACTATCTTTAAAAATCTAGATTATCTCTTGCTTTTAACTTTTTGATGAAAACAATGTAATCAACCAGTTAACTCCATGTTTAGCTCATGACAGCTAAGTCTTTTTTCATTCCTAAACTTTAGTTCGGATCTGTGTTTACCTCCTTGTTTGCTCGGTCTTGACTTCAGTTATCCTTGGGTATCTCTGTCTGTCGGGAAACACTGTGACTTTTAGTTCCACTCAGGTATCACTTAGGTTCTGCTCAGTAATCCTTGCTCGGGTAACTTTCTCAGGTATCACTGTGACTCTTCTCTCGAGGTTATCTATCCATCGGTGTGCACTATCTGTCGATGTTTGTTTTTACTTGGTGTATACTGAGCTTTTATGCATTACTAATAACAATATGTATATAACCAATCTGAATATATCAAGTTGACATCAATGGAGATACAATACATTAACTGATTTAATGTCTTGCATTAACTTTATGCATTTCGGTGATCATCAACTTAACAACTTCAAGCATTCAATTAGTTATAGCTCATCATAACCCCTGTTTAAACATAAATTCAAACAATATTAATACTAACTAATAGATAAATGCAATATCAACAAATTAAAAACTATCATAAAATAGAACATAAATATAAAGGAATAAAAATTTTAAAACTAAAGTGGTAATTGAAATAAATTTTATTAAATCTAATAAATTTTAAAACCTATATTAATTCTTTAGTAAATTATACTATATTTAATGATTAAAAATACAATTATCCATTAATGACAATAAAAGAAAATTATTGTTGGATTATTTTGTGTTAATGCAGGGAAGCAAATGAATTGAAATCGAATGAATACCCTCTAATTTCTTTTCCCCTCTTTTTCATGTTAGAGCATGAGAGAATATGAACAAGACCCTCTGTGTCAGTCAACAGTGGAGACTACAGATCACTACTACTCATGACAGAAGGAAAACAAAAAAAATGGGGGAAAAGGAATGAAATGGGTTGCGAGACAAGGAAACGTCTATTTCTCTGCATGTTCCATCGTAACTGAATTTTCATTCACTCATTTACATCACATTACATTACCCATCTCAAATTAAATTTATATGAGGGAGACAATGAGGAAACAAATGTATAAAGGAAGAAAACGTTTTATTGATTTGTGATCGCAACCACCATTTTCCTCCCCACAGCCCATTCCATCTTTTTCTGCCTTTCTTCTCCCCCGCCCAACTTTTCAATATACTATGCTCTCTCTTCCCTTCAATTAACAAAAAATATCACAGATCCCATCTCTATTGCACATGAGTGATGTGGGCAATGAGATTTCAATTGGTCCAGCCAATAGTGGACGTCAATTTCACAATTCATTGTTCTTGCCAATGTCGTGTAATATCCCATGTTAGTATTGATTTGGATGGATATACGCCCCCATTAACAATTTACAACTGACATCAACCATCATTTTTAGATGCATGAAGAACATTGTAGCAGACTCTATTGTTCTTGCATACAAGTCTACTATTCACTAACTGACTGAATAAACTGATGGAGTGCACCCGACGGTCAAAGTAAAAGAAAAAAGTCATAGTGTTGCCCAACGAGGAAATGCATAGCATTACCAACGAGAAAAAAACAGAGTAGCCTAACAGAGAAGACAAGGATGGAGATCCTGATGACAATGAAAGTTTCACCAACAGAATAGTCAGTCATCACCGATGAGTAACTAAAGTGTTGATCGACAAAATAGAGAGTTTAAAAAATGACAAAATGCTTAGCTATCAAGAAGCTAAAGATAGAGTTAACGGATACTTATCATTGTTTTAATCATCCAGATAAAGCCGGAGATAAGTAATTGATTTAAATCTTCTTTGTCCAATTGGCAAGAAGATCTCTATGATATCAGGCTGGAGATCTACTTTAAATCTATTGGCAAGAATTGTGGAATACGCCAAGATCAAGAAAGCCTAGAAAAGAGAAAATCATTTCTATAAGAGAAAAACTCAATTCATTACGAATTGTGTCTGTGGGGTGAACAAGAGAAGAGGAAAGATGTTAAAGAAAATCTGAAGGAGAAGAAAGTCTTCATTTCAATCCTGATCAACAAGCTAATGGAAGAGCTAGATTCTGCAGACACTGACGAATAGTGAGACAAGCATCATAGAGCAGAACAAGAGTGGAGCAAAGGTATAAATTTAATTATATTAATCAGTGAGGTAATGTACTTAAATAGATCTAAAAATCTATAATTCAAGTTGCAATATGAACAGGTCATAGTGTTTCAGTTTAACCATTGAAGCATCAAGTCTCTTAACTAAGTAGGACTTAACAGTCTTCTATATATTGAGGTACATCTCAAGGAGTGCCAAAAAGGTTGATTCATGAAAGTAGCATTGAATATTCCCGATGCCTATTAACAATCTAAGAAAGAGGTTGATTCAAGGATGGCAGCATTAGAGCTCGATACTAAGTGACAACCTCTATGTATAAAATCCTCTAATAAGGTCACACCTAATAGTGTGTTTGTAACCTTTAACAGGGTTGGCTCTTAACAGGGCTCACTTCAGAAGAGTGAAAATTTGGGGTACCGGTCTGAGTAGTTTTTCCCTTAACAGGGTTTCCACATTAAAAATCCATGTGTTATGTGTGTATGATTTATTTCTTTACTGTTTTGTATCTTACATAGTTAATTTTGGATTTATCGGTATACTCTGCATATTTACTGTATTTTGGTAAATAGATGACTACTTATCAGTAAACATACAAAAGAAGGTTTAACAAAGCAATCTGACAAGTAGTAAACTGATATAAGTTATTCAAGGCATTCATCTTGTAGAACAGAAGATAACTTGAGATATAATTTGTGGTTATAAGTTTAAAGGGTTGATTTAAGGATTAATTTTTGAGGCCACTGATTCACCNTTCCCCCCCCCCCCCCCCCTCTCAGTTATTACTAATAATCAGTATCAGATCTTGTGTGCATAGAAGGAATGTTTCAAGACCTAAGCTAAAGATCACAAGATGAATATACGAGATGTGCCCAAGTTGAACAAAGACAATTTTGCTTCATGGAAGAGAAGAATAAGACTCCACTTATCAGGTATTGGTAATGATGTTACTCAATACTTAGAAATTGAATATGTGTTGCCCACAAGAGCACCAACAGTTGAACAAATGAGAGAGAAGTATGAACACAATGGCATGATGATAGAGCTTGCTTCCTCACTCTTTGATGCTGAATTTGAAGATGTCAAAGAATGCAAAACTGCAAAGCAAATGTGGGACAAATTGAAGCTTGTCTATGGTGGTGACAAAAATATTTTGAGAGCCAAGGCAAAAAGCCTTAGAGGAAATTTTGATGATCTCAAAATGAAAGAAGGTGAAAACTTCACTTAGTACAGCACAAGAATCAAAGAGGTAGTCAATGCTATCTAAGGAGTTGGAGGTGTACTATAAGAAGATATAGTGGTAAGTAAAACTCTAAGAACCTTACTGCCTACTTATGCTATTAGAGTATTTGCTATTCAAGAAATGAGAGCAGTAGAAAATAGCAATGTTACTCTAGACAGTTTGATTGGAAGATTGATTTCATTTGAGATGAATAACTTTTATAATAGTGTCTTACCAAATATAGAATATGCATTCAAAACTTCTATGAGAATAAGTAAATCAAGTCATAAAAACACTATGAGAAAAGATAGTTATAGTGAAAGTTATATAGATGATCTTGATGAAATTGAAGCACTTATGGCTAGAAGAATGCAGAGAGGCAAAGGTAAATTACCACTTGTTTGTTTTAATTGCAAAGAGATTGGACACTTCGCTGCAAGATGTACTAACAGAATAAAAGATGACAGAAGTAATGACAGATCATTTTGAGAAGAATTCTGATAGAGGTGATTATAGAAGCTACTAACAATCAGAAAGAAGAGATACTTGAGACTATAAGGAAAAAGGAAAGAAGGCCAGTTACCTGGCAAAATGCAAGGATGATGATACTGACACCAAATCTGATGAAAACATCGAGATGGTTTTTGTGGCTGTAAAGGATGATTCAGATGATGATGAAGAAAGGTATGTAGAAACATCTCTCATATCTAAAATTAGAAAAAATGATGTTTGGATCATACATAGTAGTTGCACTCACCATATTACTAGTGATAAGAAAAATTTTGAGACTTTTGAATACTATAAAGGTGGTTCAATAAGAATGGGTAATGACACACCTTGTCCAGTTGAAGGTAGAGGAACAATAATGTTGAATAACTAGATAAAATATGAAAATGGTTATTGGGTAAATGGATTGAATTATAATCTATTGATTGTTCCTCAGTTGAATAATTCAGGTCACAAAGTACCATTTGAAAATAAGAAGGCAAAGATATTCAATAAATATGGAAATCTGATTGGTACCGGTGAGCAGACAAAAGGTAACTTATTCTATCTGAATGATATTGACTCCACTTGTTGGATTGCTACAAATGAAGACATATGGCTGTGGCACAAAAGATCGTGTCATGTGAATTTTGACAACATGATAAATATTAGCAAAAAGAGAAATGTTAGAGGCTTACTGACGATGACCAAGCCCAACAACATCATCTGTAAGAATTGTCAAAAAGGTAAAATGACAAAGTCTAGTTTTAAAAGAAAAACCCATACATCTGATGCAATTCTAGAATTAGTCCATACTTATTTATGTGGACCTATGAGGACAAAGAGTTATTATGGAGATAGATATTTTATTCTCTTTGTTGAGGATTACTCTAGAATGATGACAGCCATGTTTCTAAAAGATAAATCAGAAGCATTTAAGATGTTTAAATGGTACAAAGCAATGGTTGAGAAGCAAAGTGGTAAGGAGATAAAATTCTTAAGGTCAGATAGAGGAGGAGAATTTATTTTAGATGAATTCACTAACTTTTGTAATGAGCATGGAATCAAAAGACAAGTCTCTGCACTGAGAACACCATAGCAGAATGGACACTGATGATAGAGAAAGGCATCACCCATAGTTGACTGACAGATCCATAGTTGACTATGCAAGGACAATGATGATAGAGAAAGGCATCACCCAAATATTCTGGAGGGAAGCTATCAGTACTTCTTTTTACAAATTGAACAGAGTACAATTGAAGAAAGACACCAAAAAGACACCTTATGAGCTGTGGTATGGATACACACCCAATGTAAGTTATTTCAAAAATTTTGGCAGTCAATGTTATATATTAAAAGATGAGAGAAATAGAAAAATTGACTCCAAGAGTGATGAAGGAATTTTTATAGGGTATTCTACCAAGAGAAAGGCTTATAAATGTCTAAACAAAGCCTCTAACAAAATTGTTGAAAGTGCAAATGTAAAGATAGATGAATTTGTAGAGAAGAATGAAAAGGAAAGCACTAAAGAACCAGAGGACTAAAATAAGTTTACTTACAATGAGGAACCTGACACTCTACCCTACCAACAATGTAGAGCTCCCGAGCAACAGATCATTGCACTCAAGCATCAAGCTGCAAATACCAACGATCAGAATATTGCTGAAGATGATGCATAAATTGATGGAGAACAAAATGAAGAAAAAATGATGATCAAGCTAATAGATAAAGAGTTGTACCTATACTTGCAAGATATTTCAAAAGGAACCATCCACAGGACCAAATCATAGGAGATAAAAAGGTTGGTATGAGAACTAGGAGTGAGTCTCTAAATACAAGATGTCTTATTTGTGATTATGAGCCCAAATCTATCAATGCTGCACTAGATAATGATTAATGGATAAGTGCTATGAATGAAGAGATTGAACAGATAGAAAAAAACAAGACATGGACACTTGTATCAAGACCAAATGACAAGAATGTTATTGGTACAAAATGGATATTCATAAATAAGCTAAATGAGAATGGAGAAGTCACAAGAAATAAAGCAAGACTAGTAAGCAAGGGGTATGCACAAGAAAGGAATTGACTATGGAGAGACCTTTGAACCCATTTCTAGGCTAGAAGGAGTAAGAATATTACTTGCTTATGCTGCATATAAAGGATTCAAGGTATATCAAATGGATGTCAAGTCTACATTCCTGAATGGAATACTTGAAGAAGAGGTATACATTGAACAACCAGAAAGGTTTGTTGATCCAGACAATAGGGACATGGTATGTAGACTTCACAAAGCCCTGTATGGATTGAAACAAGCACCCTAAGCTTGGTATGAAAGACTTCACTCCTATCTTATAAGTATTTGATTTGTAAGAACTAGTGAAAACAGTAATCTTTACTTGAATGAAGATATTGATGCTAACATTTTGATTGCTGAGATATTTTTTGATGACATCATATTTGGAGGCAATGATATGCTATGCAAATCATTTACAAATGAGATGAGCAAAGAGTTTGAGATGTATATGTTTGGAGAGATCAAGTTCTTTCTTGTTCTACAGATCATGCAACAAGATGAAGGTATTTTCATCACACAATCCAAGTACATCAAAGAAGTACTGAAAATATTCAAGATGGAAGAATCCAAACTAGTTGGAACACTGATGGAAACTGGATGTAAACTAACAAAGGAGGACAAGTCATCAGAGGTAAATCAGACTTTGTATAGATCAATGATTGGAAAACTCATGTATGTTGTACATACTAGACTAGATGTTGCACATGCAGTAGGAATAGTTGCTAGATTTTCTGCTAATCCTAGAGAGCCACATATGACTGCTATGAAAAGAATTCTAAGATATCTGAAGAATACCGAGGAATATGGCTTATGGTACAAAAGAGAAGGCAAATTTGAACTTAAGGTTTTTACCGACGCTGATTAGGCTGGAAATCTTGATGAATGGAAGAGCACAACTGGAGGAGCATTCTTCATGGGTGACAGACTTGTCACATTGATCAGCAAGAAACAAGGATGCATCTCACAATCTACTATAGAGGCATAATATGTTGCTGCTAGTGCAAACTGCTCAAATATTACATGGATCAAACAGTTAATGGAAGGTATGCATCTGCAAATTTTAGAACCAGTAATTATCTATTGTGATAATACAAGTGCAATAAACATTTCCAAAAATCTAGTCATGCATGCTAAAACAAAGCATATTGCAATCAAGTATCATTATTTGAGAGAACAATTTTAGGCAAAGGAGGTGATACTTGAATATGTGCAATCAAAGGAACAATTGGACAATATCTTCACCAAGCCACTGCCCAAGGATGCATTTGAGTACTTGAGAAAGAGACTAGGGGTCAGACCCTTGTCTACTGGTAAGTAAGTGGACTAGAAGGCTGCATCAGCCTACATATTAACAGAATATCATCCATGTTGATGCAAGCAAAAAGATGGACTTCAAAGATAATTCAATACACAGCAAGGTATTTATCTACTCTGAGCAATAGAGTTATTACCGATGGATTGGGAAATTCAACAAATATATTATGGATAGAAAGGATCCACTTGACATAATTGTCAAAAGCTTGTTTGAAAAGATAAGATGTTTGGCATTAATGTCAAAGGGAGAGAGATACTTCATTATCATACTGGTAAAGGGAGAGAGTTTATCCAGTATCTCCATTATCACCATAGAAGTATCCAAAGGAAGAAAAGCAAATAGAAAGGGAGGGAAAACATCAAAAGAAAGGAGAACAGTCAAAGGGAGAGAGTTTGACACAGAAGGATAACACATCACATAAGAGAAAGAAATATTCTACATCCATCCAATGAAGGGATTGAAGATAGATAGAAAGCTACAAGAATAAAATCAAAGCTATTTGAGCTTACCGATAGCCAGATATTTATAATAGTTACATTAGGAAAGCTTGATGAAACTGTATATTTCATATTGTATTATCAATAGTATAGTATGATAATGTAGTATGTTGCCATCAATGCCAAAGGGAGAGATTGATGACATGTAACTGATTGAATGTTTGAAGATGCTAAGTTGATGATCATGCAAGGCATTAAATCAGTTAATGTATTGTATTTTCATTGATGTCAACTTGATATAATCTGTATGGTCATGGAGATACTACAAAAGACTTCAAAGAACTCATGAATCAAGGATATGCTAATCAGTAATGCATACAAGTCTAGTAATCACTAAGTGACTAAATACACCGATGGAGTGCACCCGACAGTCAGAGTAAAAGAACAAAGTCACAGTGTTGCCTGATGAGGAAATGCACAACATTACTGATGAGAAAAAAATAGAGTAGCCCGACGGAGAAGACAAGAACAGAGATCATGATGACAACTAAAGTCACACCGACAGAACAGTCAGTCATCACCGATGACTAACTGAAGTGTTCATCAATAGAACAGAGAGTTCAGAAAATGAAAAAATGCTTATTTGTCAAGAAGCTAAAGATAGAGTTAACAGATATTTATCATTGTTTTAATCATCTAGATAATCATCCCTGTATTTCGGTAAATAGATGATTGCTTATCGATAAACATACAGAAGAAGGTTTAACAGAGTAATCTGACAAGTAGTAAATTGATATAAGTTATTCAAGGCATTCATCTTGTAGGACAGAAGATAACTTGAGATATAATTTGTGGTTATAAGTTTAAAGGGTTGATTTAAGGATTGATTTTTGAGGCCACTGATTCACCCCCCCCCCCCAGTTATTACTAACACTATTGTCTGAGTAAATTTACCAGTATCNCTGATTCCCCCCCCCCCCCCAGTTATTACTAACACTATTGTCTGAGTAAATTTACCAGTATCTCCCTTTGGAATAAAAGGGAGGTCGTGTTGAACAAAATTTAGAATTGTGAGAACAGTGGGATTGGAGAATTTGAGGCCTTGCTTCCAAATGTTAGCTATGTTGAGAAAGTGATAGGAATTAACATTAGAATTTTAGGCTTTACATGATGATTATGCTGAAGAAGAAGAAATAAAGGTGGAAAATATCAAGGAGCTTGACAATGATATAGACATTGCCCATTTATGATAAAGCTTGAGAAGGATGGTATGGACATCCATAAAAGCATAATATAAGGGGGGGTTTTGTCAAATGATATGATCTCAACTGCCTTGGCAGACATGTAAGCAAAATGTGGAACCATAAACAAAGCATGTGAATTATTTGACAAAATGCCTCTGGGAAATATAGTCTCACTGAATGTTGTGATTTATGGATATGCACAAAATGGTGATCTTTAGGAGGCTTTTAGGCTTTTAAAATGCCTCGACCAGATTCATTTTTATGGAATGATATATTTGTAGGATATGCACAAAATGGATTGGTTGAGAAGGCACTGGAAGCATTTAAGCAAATGCAATTGAAATTTTTGAAAGCAGATATGAAATCCTTTACTAGAATCCTCCCAACCTATGCCAAAATGGGAGCTTTAGAATATGGTTTGGAAATCCACAAAAAATTTAAATTGAAAGTAGATTTTTGTCAAAAATCATTGTTGTGAATACGATGATAGACATGTATGGAAAATCTGGAAACAAAACTTTAAGAAACTCAGTGTGGTTTCTGGCAATGTAGCCGAAGCTTTAGGTATCAAATATTCTAAGAAATATTTTACAGTAGGTATGGACTCCATGATCAAGGTGAAAAGATAAATGGCTCTTCAAAAAATGGCCAGTCATATGAGAGGTATGCCAAATCCATGGGATAGATGGTTTCTAACATCCAAATTTGGTGACATCTTTTTCAACTATGTAAAAATGTCTACTACTCAATGAAATCAATAAATATCCTAACTTGGCATAATTAATATCCTAACAAAAGAATTAGTTATCTGAATGCCTTCTCTTTTCTTCTCTTTTTTGTTTCTTTTACCCTTGATACCTGATATGTGGACTTTTTATAATGTCCATGAAAACCACATTTTCACCAGCAAGATATGTACAAGCCATGTGTCATTATACATGATTCTTTAATGAGCAGTGTCCTACAAAAACCTCTATTTTCTCTGGCATGCCTCAGTATTTACGTCTTCTCTTTTAATTGAAATTGGAATGCCTCCCCATCATCTAATGAGAACCAGCCAAAATTGACATTTTACAATCAATTGTTAAAATTTTATCACCTTTTTGTATTGAAGATTACATTGTAATTTACCTGCAAAAAAAGTCAAACTATTTTATTGTAAAAATATATTTAATCACCATTTTAGTAGGAGCCCTCTGCTATAGTTCCTTTGGGTGGAACTAAAAATGGTACACACCTTAACTATGAATAAATTAACTACAACTATTGTTTACTTCTCATGCCTTGTAATTATTGTCAAAATCATACATAAATGATTACTCATATAAACTAGTCATCTAATAGAGAGAGGGGTGAGAGAGAATGAAGAATGAAGGAGAGAGAGATATAGACAAAGAGATTGATAGAGATGAATAGAGAAAGAAAGAATAGGAGAAATAGGAAGAGGAAGAGAAATAGAGGTGGAGAGAGATCATTTAGAAGATAGAGAGTGAGAGAGATAAGTGTTGAGAGAGAGAGAGAGAGAGAGTATAATTATATAATTTAATAATTTTATTAATAATTCTAATATATAATAATAAATATAGCTCAAATAGAATTATTTTTTCAGATTTTCTAAATATAATTACGAGCACTTCTTAGCATTAATTTTTCTATGACAAAAAATATGCAAAATGATAGAAAAGTCATTGTAACACATTTTAGTTATTATATTAGTTGTTACTTGAGTGACCTATGAAAAAATGGAATATTCAAGTTGGTCTAAGTGAAGGAATTGGAGGTTCTTTATTTTAATTATCATTTTAGAGAGAGAGAGAGAGAGAGAGAGAGAGAGAGTCATTTTTATTATTAATTATAATATATAATAATAAATACAACTCAAATATTATTTTTTAAATAAATATGATAATTTAAATTACATAAATATAATTTATATTAAATAGTTTTATGATTCTAATATTTTTATTAACCTCTCTATCTAAGATTTTAGAAACTAAAACCCCTACAAGATGGCATTTGACAGTTTATTGAGATTAGGAGAGACAGAGGAAGAGATAAAGCAAGAAAGAGAATGAGAAATATATAAAGATAATGATACATAGATAGAGAGGGAGAGGGAGAAATTGGAAGATAGAGATACAGGGAGAAAGAATGAAAGCTACATGAGGTGATAAACACATGTAATAGGGGGGAGGGATAGAGATAGGCAGGGTGTGTGCATGTTTTTTTATTAAAACTACAAGTACCTTGCTAATGGAAGCCTCGACGAGCATAACTTTGGAGGGCAGAATAAGAAGAAGAGGCGGTTAGATTGGCAGTAGAGAAAGAACATTGTTGGATTTCTGGAAGAACATTGCTAGATAGATTGACCTTGCCATCTATCATAGAGATATTAAGGCCACTAACATTATGTTGGATGATCAAATGAATGCTTTGTATGGTCAGCTCATAAATAGAAGTGACATGTTCTTTTGAGATTATGAGTGGGAGAAAGGCTCTGGACACATCTGTGGAGTTCCCATCTTATTATCTTATCACTGATTGGGCATGGAAGCTTGTGAAAGCAAGGAAAATGATTGAGATCTTAGATAGCGTAATCCGTGAGAAGGGGCCTTGGGACATTTATGGAGAGATTCATTTTAGTGGGTATTTTGTGTGCTCATGTAATGGTGGGATTCAGACCAAGCATGACGAGGCATTGCAGATGTTGGAAGGGGAGGTCGACATTCCAGATGTTTCTAACAAGCCTTTGCCTCTTCTCAACCACGGAGCTTTGGAGGATGGATACTATGACTACTCCGCACTTTTTTCAAATGCTCAATTTATGTAAAACATTTAAATAAATAAAAATTAATAGAAATAAAAATTATAATTAAAATATCAATAAAATATGCACCAAAAATGTATTTGCAAGATAAATTAAATATTAACAAATTAAAAGTAAAATAAACTTGAAACTAAATACAAATAATATTAATATTAAGTGGAAGACAAATTCAATATTAATAAATATAAATCTATTACAAATTTAAACATAAATCCAAACAATATAGTAACTAATAGATAAACTCAATATCAACAAATTGAAGTTATCATAAAATAGAACATAAATATAAAGGAATTCAATTTTTGAAACTAAAGTGGTAATTCAAATAAATTTTATAAAATCTAATAAATTTAAAAACTTATATTAATTCTTTAATAAATTATACTGTATTTACTTATTAAAAATGCAATTATCCATTAATGACAATAAAAGAATATAAAAAAACCCACAAAACAAATTAAAAAGGAATTAAAAAGATTGCATTGGGTTCAATATCTCTTGGAGATCCAAAATCCTTATTGCCTAGTTCAAGACCAACTCTCATCAACTTCATTGTGAAACCGAGCGTTGGAAAAGTCTGAAAGAAGCTTGGGAGGAAAGAGTGTGTATTCTTTACACTTCTAGAAAAGTGGAAACAAAAAGACATTTCATTTTAGAGTGTGGCACATTCAAGGACACTAGGGATAGTTTTACTACCCTGTTGTCAGTGAAATCTTGGGTAGATTTATTCAACGAGGGGACTTTTGAGCAACTAGGGGCACTCATCATCAAGTTACATTTGAGAAAAGGGCAGAAATGTATAAAATAGTATGTGGTTTGTCCCATACGCTATCTTTAGCCTCATTAGCATTAAAATTAATCTCTTTCTTTCTTTTACATATTGACTAGCAGTTGTGCGCTTTTGTGTGTGCAACGATGAACCAATAGGAGTTTTGATTTTGAATAAAATGATATATTTTTTACAATGCCAACAATAGAAGAAATTCTAAAAATGATATTTTAGAATTCTTAGGTCACGATGTTTTTTTGGAAATTATAGGTGAAAGTGGCTTGCACCAGTCTTCTAAAGTCTTTCTTATACATCTCTACGAGGCTGAGGGGAGGGCTCTTTATGTGTCTCTACATAATATAATAGGCTCCATTTTTAGGCTCCATCCTTGCTTATGATTATAGATGTTTAAACTTAAATGCAACAATTAGCAAAGTAACACAAAGACAAACTAGTCTAAAACAATCCTATATATTTGTAGAGCGGCCAGGGCAGAAAATTGTGCCTTGCTATCCCAAATTCATACCCAGTCCTACACCCATATGGTATAGTTAGAGCACCCAAACTCATAGAAACAAGTAACTTAGAACTTCAATGAAACAATTCAGCTTATAATTACCATTATTTTAATAATAATAATAAAGCAATAATCTTAAAAGCTATTAATGACTTCACTTATCATAACAAATCATTCCTTAGCCTCTTTCTAGGTGAGACATGGGAAAATTTGTATTGGGTATTTTCTTCTAGAGAAAATGGTTTACTATTAAAATAGAGCATAATATACCATGTGCAAAAGACCCTATTTCAAAACCAATTTTTCAGGGAGCTGACAACTTCTGTTTAAATGAAGCATTATCTGAAAAATAAAAAATTGTCGAGGCTTTGGGCATAGGAACTGACAAATCCCCCCAAGTGTATGGAGGAGATGAATCATGCCATAGGCCACATGGAAGACATAAAAGACTCCCTTGAGTCTAGGTTCTAGTCTATTGAGAACATGGCATCTCATCTGGAAATCCACGAGAAGAATAGTAACAATGATCAGAAAATGTTGGAAATGGAGACCAAAATGGCAAAAATCACGAAAAGCCTGAAGATGATGGGGGACCAGAGCTAAAAAATCCTGAAATATTTAGCTCAACATGTCAAAATCTTGGTTAGCAACCTGGAGTAGGAGAAAAGTACCCAGGACATGGAAGTTGACAAAGCCATTGTGGATGCCACCTTGGGACCTAGTAAGAGGACTAGATTCAGTGATAAGAAAAGAGATGTCGAGAATCAGAAAGAAATTGAGGAGATGAAAAATGCATCAATTAATATGGATCTAATGGTGATTGAAGTGGATGAGCTACTAAATAAATTCTAGGCCTTTGCTCGGGTTCTACTCTGTTTCAGTTTATTTTTTGTTGTTTACTGTCCTTTTGTTGGTTCTAGGTCTCCCAGCTTTTGTATAGGTTGTCATCTTGTCATTTCTATCTTTTATGATTCGTTTCTCACTTTTCCTATGTGGGCTATGTTGAAGATGTACTTCTCTCTTTTGTAAAGGTTTCAAGTCCTCTAAAACCTTATTTTCTTTTAATCAAAGGGTATGTGCAGGATCATGGTATGCCAAAAATTGGGGATGTGAAAACATGAGCTTTTCACTCATCCAAAAGTGCACCCAAACATTTTTTGAATTTCTAGTAGGCCTGGGTGTCAGTACACCTGGCCAAGCCAAAATCCAAAGCTAAATAATTATTGGATATCCGATTTTCATCAGTGAAAATATATTGTTGCTCGCGGCTGCATTCAACATTTTCATTGTGAAAACGTTGAAGGCAGCCACTATATATCGTATATCAGTTACAAATCATATATCTGATTTTCTACAGTGAAGATGTAAGTTAAATTTCTAAGTTTTATTGTTGTTTTTGGTTTTTGAATTGAAATTTGTAGTTTTAAAAAAAAAAAAAAGGGTTGAAATGATATTCTTTATTGTTTTTTAAAATTGATTATAAACTAGGGTTGAAATGATAAAAATTAGGGTTGAATTTGATATTCTTTATTGTTTATTTTTTTTGAATCAGAAATGGATTCAAACCAATCATAAAATCCTACCATTGAGTCCACAAACAATCTAGAACCACCTCAAAACAATCCCCCACCTTTAAAATACAAACCAGTCTCAAACCCTTGACCATTACAAGATCTCATAGGAGAAAATCTAAATCAGCTTAGGGGATATCAGACCACATATGCCAATATCCCCACATTGCACCCCATGTTTTCCACATTGAACTCCATTATTGAAAGCATGGAGAAACTCACAGAGCAACACAATGTTGCACTTCTTTGGCGCGAATCCATGCATGCCCAGTTTGATGATGGGCTTGACTATGATCAAGTTATGGATCTAAATATAAAAAAACATGACATATGTAGCATTTTTGTTGATCCCAAAACTAGTTTAAAATGGACCCTAAAAAGCCAAGTTGTCAATTAAATGGTACACAAATAATGCAATACATCACAACTTTTGGGACCAGTGGTGGATGGTTTTTGATAGACCACCCTAGAGAAATTTGGATGTCTCATTCTTTTTCATAAGAAAATTGTATGTTGAATATGTGCTTGGTCACAAGGTACATTATTTGAGCATGAGACAGAACCAGGGCGTAGACTTAGGCTCTCCTTGGGACAAGCCATGTGCACAATAGGTGAAATCCCGCACATATTTCCCCCTCCCAAGATTTCACCACCTCCTACACTTCAACATCTTGATATTATTGCTGAGGCCAACTCACATACTATTCAATCCATTCACACCTTTAGTGATCTACTAGTTAGGAAGAGTGCGACATTGTTGCCTCCTCATGCTGATGCTTCTGGACCTTCCACATCCTCCACGAGCTCACATGTTTGTGCGCCCCATACTTGCGTAATGTGGAAGAATATCTGCTTGAGTCCCCTGAATGATAGTGATGCATATAACTACATCTTTGAGGTGGACGATACTACAAAGCACACTACAGACACTGAAGCACCCCATGGAGATGTGTATCAGGGGCATACAGATCCATGGACTCCTATTATTATGGTAAGAGTAAACAATTAATTTGTTACATTGTATTTAATTTTATACGTTCATATTTTTAATATAATTTTCTTATAATGATTGCTCACTTATGTTTTTTTTATGTGTTCCATTTATGTTGAGTTGATGACAGAGGAGGAGATGGCATAGGTGGAGGGGTCCATGCTTTCAGCCATTTCATTTGGCCTTGACACTTCCATGGTACATACGTTTAAATGTACTCATTGGTTTCCTTTTATTATAATAGTATATACATGTGTTTTCTAATTTTATGATCATCTTATTACATACTGATGCATGTTTCACCAATTTCCACTGGGGGGCAATGTGAGGGGGTTCAGGCATCTGGCATTGACAAGGGGAAGGTAATTAAGTATTTTAGATTGTTTATGCATACATGTATACTTGTCACTTGTGCGTACTCATTTTTAATTCACATGGTTTATTTGACAGAGGGTGGTGTCTGATGATGTCGTGAGACCGGTTCGCCATGACAGAGTCACATGCATCTCAATTTGTAGTGATAGATCCATGGTACATATATTTATAAATTTATTTGTGTGTATTTTACTATCAAGTATATATAATAGGATCAAGTCATGATTGTATGAATTATATGTTTGAATTATGTAGGTCACCCCTAGTTTGAGGGAGGTACCACACCAAGGGTTTGTATCGCTGATGACCCAACCGACATTTCCTGAAGAAAGTTCAACACAGGTAAGTTTTAATGTTAATTCAGTTATTTTTAAAACATATATTTGCTACCAAGGATTTAACATTAAATAGTATAAGTCATAGATCAATCTCATGTTTGCAAACATATACAGGATGGAGTTGACATTGGTGGCATTGTCCCTTCACTACCAAGGACATATATTAGGTCTCCTGGCCGCATGAGGAGACAGAGAGGTGAGGTACATGAGAGTTCAATTTTTTTTTTTTTTTTTAAATTATTATGGTTGACTATGATTTTAAATTTTTGTTTATTATTTGTAGAAACCATATAAATTAAGTAATCTAACTTGGGGTTTCACTTTTGTGTTTGAATGTAGGATCCATCAGAGCCAAAGAGTAATTTTAAGAGACTTCACTTTGATCATCCACCAGTAGAATAGGATGTCTTAAAAACATTTGTAGTTGAAATTTTTATTTTGAGATGCCATATGGCACATTTTGAGATGACGTTTGCCACATTGTATCTAGATATGTTGATTTTGTAAATTTTTTGAGATGGCATGTGCCACATTTTGTATAAAACTATTCCATATATACATATCTACATGTTCATTTCTAATTACTTTATCTTTGTCATGTGTTTATGTATGTATCATTTCCATATTATATCTTTGGCATGTGTTGTATGTATGTATTATTCCCATATTATGTCTTTTTCATGCATTGTATTTATGTATGTGTGTTCATTTTCATATTTTCTCTTTTTCCATGCATTGTATGTATGTATTATTTTCATACTACATCTTTTTCATGTGTTGTGTGTATGTTCATTTCCATCTTATATCTTTGTTGTGTGTTGTCATGTGTAATAGACCTAATCTTTTCCAAAGAAACTACCTTGAAAATCTTTTGTCTGAACAAAGTAATAGGCATAATCTATAATTAAAATTATGGTGTTATGTTTTATGCTTTGCGGTTGTTTGAATTGTTTTACTTCTATTGCATCGTTACACTTACATGTTTAATTGCATGGGATTTATTTAAAATCATTATCCTATTATTGGTTTAATTGGTTCATTACTTGTTTGCATTGATTCACCCCCCCTCCCCTAGTGCCTCTATATACTAATAATTGGTATCAGAGCCTAGTTTTGTTGAATAAGCCTAACAGCTTGGGAGAGGTCCTTAAGGAATACATGGATTTTAATAGAAGGAAACTTGCAGAGGCTGAAGATATGATTAAGAAACTCAAGGAGTAGTTGAATATTTATAGGGCTAAGAGACAAGAGATGATTGAATAATTGAGTGAGATTTAGTTCATTTGTCACAATGCATTCTATCAGCTAAGACGAGTACTTGTGAGTGATTCTAAGGTGACTAGAATTAATTGATGATTTGAAGTTGTGATTTTGTGCTAGAATTTTAGAAGTGTTATAAGAACCCATATCGACCAACGAAGCAGTATTTATTTGTTAAAAAGGTTGTTTTCTGTTTTTCATGAAGCAAATCATCATGGCCACTCATGTGTTGGTTAAAGTTACTAACGACTAGAGACCAGTATTCAAATTGCATCTATTGAAGGTGATAGAGAATGATCCCACAGGCACTTTGTCTTTGATATCCCATGGTGTGTTATTGACTAAGGATATAAGGTCTTTTACCCATTGTAAGATTGAATATATTGGTTCAAGTGCTATCTTTACTACCTATACTAAACTTTGCAATAATTCTGGATTGAAGGTTGAACACAAGAATTTGGAAGACAAGGGTTTTTCCTATATAGTCAACCTACCCAATGATTTCAAACTTGACTCAATCAAATATGTGCTTATTCATATTCATGATCAGTTCTTCTGGTTGGATAGACCACATAATCAAACCTTGGTCTGACATGCACCGAAACATTCTTGATGCTTTACAAGCAAAAAAATATCGCCCCTAGCATTTATCCAGCCAACTAGAGCTGATGAAGTTGACGATTTGTTCATGCGACGAACAGTTTGAAAGATGCAACATTTAGAAACTTTCAACTGAGCAACAATACAAATTTTTGCACCAACCAAGATCAGGTCGCCAAATGGAATCTGAGTGGAATCTCCTATAACTAAGCTACGTGCTTGTAGGCCTTCCCAAAATGGTCCTTTTTCACTTCACAGATCTCTAATATCTCTCACAAGGTCCGAGATATGGATCTCCAAAAATCGCTGCCCAATTTGGCTTAGTGCACCTTGGAAACACTTCGGTCTGACATGCGCTAGAACATTCTTGCTATGCGAGAAAAGAAAGGTATTCCCTAGCATTTACCCAGCCAAATGGAGCCGATAGATCTGATGGTTTTGTCCCACGATGAACGGTTTGAAAGATGCACCATTGAGCAACTTTCAACTGAGCAACAATGCAACTTTTTGCACCAACTGAGATAGGGTCGCCAAATGGAATCCGAGTGGAATCTCCCAAAACTAAGCAACATGCTTGTAGGCCCTCCAAAGATTATTTTTGTGCACTTCACAGATCTCTGATATCTCTCACGAGGTCTAAGATATGGATCTCAAAAAATTTCTTCCCAATTTGGCTTAGTGCTCCTTAGGAACACTTCGGTCTGACATGCGCCGAAATGTTCTTGATGGTACACGAGAAAAAAAATGCCTCCCCTAGTATTTACTTGGCCAACTGGAGCTGATGGAGTTGACTGTTTGGTCCCACAATGAACAGTTTGAAAGATGCACCATTAAACAACTTTCAAATGAGCAAAATGCAACTTTTTGCACCAACTGAGATCAAGTTGCCAAATGGAATCCAAGTGGAATCTCCTAGAACTAAGATATATACTTTTAGTCCTTCCCAAGATGCTCCTTGTGCACTTCATGGGTCTCTAATATCTCTCACGAGGTCTAAGATATGGATATCCAAAAATCGCTGCCCAATTTGGCTTAGTGCACCTTGGAAATAGTTTAGTCTGACACATGCCAGAATGTTCTTGATGCTACACGAGAAAAAAAAAAAAAGGTCTCCCTAGTATTTAATTGGTCAACTGGAGCTAAGAGAGCTAACTTTTTGGTCCCATGATGAATGGTTTGAAAGATGCACCATTGAGCAACTTTCAATTGAGCAACAATGCAACTTTTTTCACCAATCAAGATCGCGTCAAAAAATGGAATCTGAGTGGAATCTCCTAGAACTAAGATACATGCTTATAGGCCTTCCCAAGATGGTCTTTTTTCACTTCATGGATCTCTGATATATCTCACATGGTCTGAGATATGGATCTCCAAAAATTTCTGCCCAATTTGGCTTAGTGCACCTTGGGAACACTTCGGTCCAATATGTGTCGAAACGTTCTTGATGCTATGCGAGCAAAGAAAGATCTCCCATAGAATTTAGCCAGCTAACTAGAGCTGATGGAGTTGACGGTTTTGTCCCACAATGAACGGTTCTTGATGCTCTCAAATTGTTAGTGGTATGTGACTAATAGAGAAGCATAGACTAGATGCTCGATTCCCCATAACTTTTGATGGGTATTGTTTCAAGACCCAAAAAAGAAGAAATGATGTTCTCTCATATTCCCCAAGGTTTCCCAAGTGTTATATTGGTGGAGTTCAAGTTTTGAAGGGTACTTCCTTCATTATGTTCCCCAATTAGCCCTTCCAAGCAAAAGTGAGGGTTCCTAAGTTAGAGGAGTTGTCCAAGGTTTCAAGAATTGTCCTTTTGGGAAAGGTGCTGCCCCAACTAGTAATTTTTTATCATATAATTAATTTCCAAGGAACTTTGGGAGATTTTGAAGTAAAACTAGAAAAGGTGTTCTATACGGATATTTTTTCATGTAATTCTGTGAGTTTTTGCAATTGTATGGATCTATATGGATGAATGAGGGCTTGAGACCAATTGGAGAAGATGAGGATTGGTAATATCTTTCATTTTAAACTAGTTTGGGCTCCTGAGGAGTTTTTTTGAGTGAGTTATCTATTTTTCTCTTAGCAGGGGTCCCAAACCCTAAGCAACCTAGGGTTTCTCATAGAAATGTCAATTTCTCATCTTTCCACCATCAGAAAAATCTAATTCTTGGTGAAATGAGACTTTTTAATGTTTATTTTATGATTATGGAAGTGATTTGTAGGTCAAATTCTTCCTTGAATTATTTTGAGCAAATCTAGGTAGACATCTCTATGTGGCTACCTATGCACAGTTGAGAAGATTGAATGGATGGAGCACTTTGGGGTCAAATCAAGGCTTTAGGGCTTGGATTTGGAAGTTTATAACCCTATCCTAACCATGTGTATAGGTGAGAGGATTCTAGATTACAGAATTAGAACACTTCCTTTGTAAATGTGCCCAATTAGGTCTAGTAGGCCTAACGAAGAATCTGAGGGTAAGTACTCTATATTTCATGATCAAACCTAATTCTTTGATATTTTTTATGTTGTATATAAAGGGTATCCAAAATAAGGAAAACAACAATCAGAACTTGTGTTTGTCGAAAGTTGTAGTAAAAAACCCCTTTGATAAGGGCTACAAAGTTTAGGACCCCTCAAAGAAGAAACTACCCTCTAGATCCCTAATAGGAAGGGTTGGTCTATTGGATCATGTTCCCTAGGATCCAAATTAATAATATGTATGATGGTTTCACCCCATCTATGCAGTAAGACAATTTGTCATATCTTTGGCACAATTGCCCTCTAGGGTCACTAGGTGTCAAATTAATGAACCATTTAAGTAGATTTATTAATGTGAGGAATTGACATATTGAAAGCTTACTAGTTGAGTTTTTATATCTTATGGATTCTATTATGGTTGTATGTTTCAATCTTTAAGAAATGAAAAGGCATGAGGCCCAGATGGAAGACTAGTTGATTTTTACAAAGCCAGTCAAAACTAGATTGACAATGAGCTATTGGAGGTCTATAATGAAGCTATTAAAAAGACATCTCTTGGGGCTGACATTAATGTTGGAATTATAAAAATCATTTCATTGATGGTCTAGATAAATCATTTAGAATCAAGGGTAGAAAGAAAAAACACCAACACACCCCAAGTCCAATATGATGGTGAGAATTTGGAGGAGGGTGAGATCAAGGCTTTGGATGAAATTCCTCACAGGGAGGATACCTTGGAGTCTAATTCATTTGTGTTCAAGGCCCAAAATAAAAAGAGAAGAATCAAAACAAAAAAGGATGATAATGTTAGGGCTACCTTTGCTAAACCAATGGAGATGACATTGATATCTTCATGATGCAAGAGGTTAAGGCTATATGTTTTATACTGGAAATCAGTATTAAATGCATTTGGAAGGACTCCAATGCTTCATTACTTCTCATAAAAATGGAAAAGGGGGTGTTGCAATCCTTGTTTTCCCCAAATGGTATAATTTTCTAGCTAGATGGGATTTCTCCCCTTGTCAAATAGTGGTTTGGATTATCTTTAGTGTTAAGGGTAAGGAAGTTGGTATATGTAATGTCTATGCTACAAATGACCACCGTGGTAGAAGGGGGTGTGTATAAAGGTTATCCCTTATTACCTTTCTGACCACCACCCAATTTAATACAACATTTTTCAATTGGGAACCTCCTCCAGTATTAATTGTAAGAATGATGGATTTTCTCTTAATACCAGCTTACTCAAAGATGAAGATTTTATGACTTTCATAAATGTAACTAGACTCTTTTATAAGGGGGAAGTGAACCAAACTAGTTCCATCAAAAGATGGAATCATAATATATCTAGTTGGAGAAGTCTCTTCCAAGTTGTAGGGAAGAAGGCAAATGATATGAGCTAAAATTAGGAACATTATCCCCTCTAAGGTTTGTCCCGAGGATGCAGTGTTCTTAGACAAACCAATTTCATAGATCCAACAGTCCTTAACCCGACTTGGTACTACATTTTTTTGTTACTATGTGGGATTCATAGGTGAATGATTGAACACACACTTGCACAGACAAACCACAATATTTAAATTAAATACTTTACTACTTTTAACACATTCAACAAAGCCTTAAGAATTGTTTGTCAAATATTTGCATTCTTGCATGTATTTCATTATTATACAAGTTTGACTGTACACACCACCTTTCATACAAAATCATTGTATATCATTGATTCAACATATTATGAATAAATATATTAATGTTATCAAAAGTCTGAGATATAGAATTTCTCAAAATCTTAGATACACAATTATATATCAAAATTTTAAGTGTCATTTCCACTCCTAAAGTGTATAAGTTTAACACATGGTACTCGATGACATCTACATTCCAATCCCTGCATTCGGAAGGCACAAGAAGAAAATATGTTTATAGGTTGACAAAAATATTATGAATGTATAAGTAACTAAATGAACCAAAGAACATGACTAGCCAATGCATAGTGAAGTTTACCATCATAAAAGATCTGGGCTAATCAAATGCACACCTCAATCTTCTATATCTATCATATATGTATCCAACTACACTTATAATCCACATACAAAACCTAGTAATTGGCTCACACAAATAAAGTAGAAAACTATAATGAATGTATTGAATGTAACCATAATGAACATGGAAAACCTTGCAGTGAGTTGCACTTACCTACTGAAGTGTGCATGGAGGTACATCTCTCTGCTTAAGGGTATTCAATATTGCTTCATGATCAACAATACTAATAGTCCAAAGTTCCTTTTTCTTTGGTTTTCCTTGATGTTTTAACAACTTAACATTGGCTGCTATAACAAGGTGTGAATACATGAGAATGGTTTTGTGCTTCTCGTAGTCTTCAAATGTAGGAATACCATTATTTATAATCATGTATGTGTGCAAGTATGTTCCTGCAACAACATGTGATCCTGTTAGATATGTGAACATATCATCATTAGTCATCGGTTGTGCAAGTTTCTTCTTTCCTCATACACAATGTGTTGACTAGTAATCTGATCTCTCATCATTCCCCTGTGGTGAAACCAATGCAAAAACATGTCTTGTTTGTAGAAGATCTAAAATATGGTCATAGTCAAGTGAACCATCCATGTCATCATTTTTTATAGAGAGTGTGATAGATAAAGGAGTTAGATAATGTGAAACCCACGTATCAACCCACTCACTTGACTCACACTGATCCAAATCACACTGAAGACACATTGGACAAAAACAAGCCAAATCTCATGTCCAAATGGTCCATGTACTAGCATCTGAGCTTTGAAATGAATGCATTATTGAAGAATCTTTCACAGTTTGAAAATCCAACCTATGTCCAATTGTGCCCAATTCAACCAACCAAAAGAATCTTCGCACCACTGAATCAAGAGTACTCCCCTGTGAAAATGTTGAAGTACACCAATCAACAATAGAATGAGCATCAAGGAGTTCTGCAGCTAAAATCCTCAATTGCTCCTTAACTAGAGCTCTCTTTACGCATGCACCTACTCCATCATGCTCCCCTTTTCCATGAACAGCCTCAAAAAAACTACAAATATGAGGTGCACCTCTCTCTACATGCATTCTACATAACCAATAAAACATACGAGCATTTTTTAATTGACCTATGCAATTATCTGACCAAATGAGATGTCTATCCATAGAAATATATGGGTGTGTTATTTTGTGCTTATTGCATCTACAACACAACACTTCAATAGGTCATTGCATTAGTGAAAAACAAAGGTTAGAAAGCATATCAATCACTAAAATTGACCTATTTCTTCCTATCTAGGAGGAGTATGAAAAATGCTATAATTTCCCTCAGATTATGCATTTTCCAGTGACATATACAATCCTAGAATGAAAGATTCAAATGAAACTAATCTACATGCTCAAGAAATATACATTTTAAGCTCTAAAAATGAAGATTATAACAATGCATAACATGAAATCTAGAATGCAATGTAAATTTATAATAATATGAACATCATAACAATGCTTTCAACAATCCAAAATCAGGAGCCCATTGAGCTTAAAACTCATTCAATTTATAGAAGAATTTAGGAGTTAGAGGAGCGATAAGGCTATTAAATGCATGTGTAAGAGCCTTAATGAGGGATAGCATTTATGAGGCATGGTGGAGGTATATGCATTAATGATGCATTTATGAGAGCATTAATAAGGCATGGTGAGGGTGTAAGTCCAAGCTTGAGAAAGTGGACTTTGAGGGAAGGGGAGCTTGAGAATGTGGACTTTTTGGAATGAGTTGAATTCCTAATCAAAAGTTTAGGAATGTGACATCATTAGGAA
>MU224154.1:253211-270930 GCA_018584345.1 Thuja plicata
TTGAGGGAAGGGGAGCTTGAGAATGTGGACTTTTTGGAATGAGTTGAATTCCTAATCAAAAGTTTAGGAATGTGACATCATTAGGAAGTGGGTTAAGATGGGATTAAGATTAGAATTAGGCTTAGCACGGGTGAAGAGGTTGGGATTAGTTCAAACCCAGGAGTTAAGGTGGTTGAGATAGGTTAGGTTAGGGGTTAAAGGGAATATTAATGAAATGAATTATATAATGAATATATTCATTCAATAATAGGGGAAATTAATTATTTAAGCTTTTGTTTGCTTTTGATAATTAATTAGGACTATAGCCAATTAATTAGATTAATTAGGATAGGGGATTGGCTTTGGCAAGTGATGAGGTGCAATTAGAATTTTATTTAATTCCTTTTAATTGATTATCTTAGCCATGTTTTTTATTTATTTTGATAGAATTGAATTGATTTGATTTGATTTGATTGGCTAAGGAAATTAATTTAATTTAGTGATTAAATCACTTAGGAGATTAAATTTGATTTTGAATGGCTTATGCCAGTAATTTGAAGAATTGTTTTGACATAATTGGGGGTATGATCACACTTAGGGAAAATAGAGTCTATAGTTAGAGAAGACCAAATTAGGGTGGTTACATTTGCCCCTCTTTGAATAGATGTGTGAAGAGCGCATTGATTCAAAGAAAGTTTTCGATGTTGACTTCAGAAAGTTTGAGAATTTCGCTCATGATTGAACAAAATGTCTGATGAGATCAGTCTTGCACTTGATTGAACTAAACTGATAGAATTGACTTTCAACTTGATCGAACAAAGGTCAATAAGCAAAGATCTTAAAGATACCAATTCTAAACTTGGTTGTCGTCCAAAAATTGATAATACCAACTTCAAACTTGATCGAACAAAGGTCAGTACAAAGCTGCCATGAGCTTTTAATAAGAATCTAAGAAAAAGTAGACATAGGATATCCAGCTTGTGAGAACTGAAATCTTGGATCCAACAGTCTCAACTTAGTCAAGGAACTTTCATGCTTTTAGATTTTTTATAACAAAGTCATTTTAATGTTGTTTCGAGCAAGAATTTGATTGATTTTAGTGTGATCATGCCCCATCAGGAATGAAATCAAAGGAAAGAATAAAATCCCTCTATTGAAATGATGTATGACTTGCATGGGTCGGTTAGATCAAAAGAGAATGGATTAGAAGAAGTGAAGAAATTAAGGTGTGTTTAGAGAAAACACAATGGTACCAAGTTAATCATGGGAAAATGTGAGTTTTGAGTCTGGTTAAATGATGTCTAACCAAAATTTTTAATGAATAATATGTAATTTGATGATATAGAACCCAAAAAACTGATTGTGTAAAGCTTGTGAATCATTTTTGGAACATATGGAGATTTTCTGCATTTTTCAAGAGTTGTCGTAAAAATTTTACTGCACTGTGTATAACAATGCCGACACGTTCGATTTCATGCTTGATTGATTAGAAAGAGAATAGATTGAGTTTCAATTGTCTGGGAAGAGTTTTGGAGCTCCTAAATAGCTCAAAAAGGCAAATATATAGGCCCAAATGTACTTTTTACTCACTCATTTTCACTTTTCACCTTAGTAATTCAGAGAGCTCTGCAGAGAAGATGGTTTTCCCCGTGGAGAAGCATCATTTTGAGCTCAGTCATCAACATCAGCGTCCAACTGACTACCCACCTCCGGTAAGTACCTGAAAACCTACCTTTTGAAATTTCCAATTTTCATTTTCATGCATTTTGGTGCAAGTTATAGGCATTTAAATTTTGGATCGCATCCCGTATTTGGCGTCGCATCCTATAAATCTCACATCGCTTTGTGTTTTGCCCCAAATTCTCATGTCACTTCAATTAAATTTAGGATCGCACCCCATTTTAGAGTTTTTAGTCGTATGTTGTAGGTTTGTTAATGTTTTGCAATATTTTGCACCCTATAAAAATAGGGTCGTATGCGGCATCCCATGTCGTGTCCTGTGAAAACAAGGTCGCATCCCAAAAATCAGGGATCACATCCTGTAAAGAGGATCACACCCTGTAAAAAAAAAGTTGCATACAGTTGTTAACCTATTGAGCTACCTAATTTGCCTATTTGTGTCTGTCTGATGACCAAAACACTCAGCTGATAGGGTTTCTGCTTAGTTGCCTTAGATAAATTATTGATTGGGGTTGTTTGTGTAATTGTTATCTATGAATAGGTTCCATTTGAGTTTGTTTCCTTCTGTAGTCCATATCTTGGTCATGTTCTTGCATTAGCGTGAGCATTAACGGGTGATGAGGCTAAGTTAGTTGCCAGTGTAGGTTTATATTCTTTGAGAGATATACCTGACATCTGGGTAAATCAAGGGTTGTTGACTGCTCTGGCCAAGAGATGGCATCTGAAGCACAACACCTTCCATCTCCCCACTAGTGAGATGACATTCACACTAGAGGATGTGTGGCAGATACTTAAAGTTTCGTTGATAGGGCATGAGGCTCATTTTGATTCTAATTCTACCATGTTGATTGCTACTGCATGACACTTCTTTGGAGATGATATGATCGCTCATCAATACCTTTCATGGGATTATATGTGCGATCATTATGATTTTCTATTTGTATATTTAGCTATTTTGATTGGAGTCATCTTGATGCTGGACCATGGACAACATGGATTTATGATGGGCTGGGTCGACATGCTTGAGGAGATGGTGGTTGCAAGACAGAGATTTGCATGGGGCAATTGTATACTGGCTCATATGTATCGAGAGTTACATGAGATAGTATACCATTATTCACGGAGCATGACTATTGGTATCCTGGTTCTTCAGATCTAGGCTTGGGAGCACATTCTAGTGACATGACTGATAGTTGATAGGCAGCGGCTAGTAGAGAAGCCTTATGTATATATGTACTCTAGTTGGATACAACAACCCCATCTGGGTAAGGTGGAGTATTGGCACCATGTTTTAGATGATATTAATGGAGTAGTATGGTGAACATACTTGGATTGAGAGGAGTGGTTATCTAATAGGTGTCAGATGCCTTATTTTTTTTAGAGCAGGTACCTGATTGGGCATACTAGATATGTCATTGAGCAATTTTTGGTAACTCGTGTTTTGAGGCAGTATGGCTAATTACAGGGCAAATGCTAGGATCTTACTATGTATGCACGGATATGAGATGAGATGCCACTATGGGGATGATAGTTGGGTTATGAGACTGCAAAGAGAGCCATTATAGAGATGGTAGTCATACCTTGGGATCTACAGCCTAATGTACCCGATGTTAGATGTTCAGCGGGATACCTTGCTAAGATGAGACAATATCTTGTTCCATGTTTTACAGATCCAGGGGAGGCGGTTCCTCAGATTGAGGATCCATTGGATTATGATCCCGTTGAGGACCGGCTAGTTAGAGGTCGAGGAGGAGCCTAGAGAGATAGAGGAGCGATGGGGAGGGATGGAGGTAGAGATGGAGGGAGACATGGGAGACATGCACCCCCGGACAGGGGACAGGGTCCTGATGATGGTAATGATGCAGATGATAGGGGTGGAGGGGTTGTGGGTAGTACTGGAGAGGTGGCTAGCAGTAGTGGGAGTGGAAGGCAGACTCGGTTCAGATTTTTTTCTCCTCAGAGGGATCCATTTCCTTTGATGATGAGAGATCAGCAAAGGCAAAGACAACAATAGTAGGATAGGCCACAGGATAGACCTGCAGGGTAGGATACAGGAAGGAGTTTAGGCCAAAATGGAGATGCACTATCACAGTGTGAGCATGAGAGAGAGTAGCTCAAAGCATGAATTACAACTTTAGATGCTCTTCTAGTAAATAGAGAGAGACAGCTGGAGTAGGTTAGAGAAGAGAGAGACACACAGGTTGAGCGCCTAAGATTCGAGAGAAACACATAGGCTTGTACTACGGTACACCAAGGACAAAGAGCCATATACTATTATGCTCTATATCATGTTGTGGTGCCAGAGGGTCAGAGAGCACCTTCGTATTCACGGATTCCTCAGTAGTCTGAGGGGTCCATTCCTCCACCAACTCCATTTGTTCCACCTCCTCCCTCGCTAGATCAGGGAGAGGGTGGGATTCATACATGATGTATCATATTTTATCATAGTTGTGAGATCACATTATATATCTTGATCTTTCTAAGATCACTCTTTTGTACCATGACATTTATACATGTATATCTGATACATTGATACTTGTTTTTGTAGATAGTTCCACATTTTTTATATGTTCCATATCTGAGATAGTTGTTCCTAATTTTGGTATGTTCCTCGATTCTCATGCTTTTGATAGATATTCTAGATTTGTGATGCACATGTGATTATTTTTATCATGGTCTCTTGATGAGTTAGATTATATTTGTGATGACATCATTATGCTCATTGGATTTATTACTGTCATGAATGTGTTTTAAATGATACTAAGTGAATATGCAAATGAATGTTTTTGAGATTTTTTTTATGCAAATAAATGTATGGATGCACTTAGGATGTAAAATTAAATGCAATGCTTGAATGTTTTGTTTTTGTATTTTTCTCTTTCTCATGTATGAATGCAGAATGTATGTCATGGATATGCAACGACATTGGTATCAGTAATATTGATGTATGTAATTAACTTGGTTTTTGAATGAAGCAAGAATTTATTTTAAGCTCAAGTCCCTTTTATGTTGTTCTTTTTAAAATGAATCATTCACAATCTCTAAATGCATCTATATGCTGACTCTTAGGACTGTCACTGATTTGTATTCATTATAGCATTTGATCATCATTGGGTGCTTGTTGCAACAGACATCACCTGATAGTACAACTGTTACTAATACCCACTGGTATCTTGAAAGTATGAATACTATGTGTATTGGATGCAATGTCAAAAATAAATGTAGGCATCAAGGCACAGAAGCCAGGACGACAAGTTAGTTATCTCCTTTTAATGTTTTTAGAATCAGTTTTTGTTCAAGTGTAATGTAAGATATGCAACCCGTAATTACCTTGAAAATTCATATCCTTGGGTACATCATGTAGCATACACCGTAGTGAGAATCTGATTTAGAAAACAAACAAGGAAATTGTTTCAACTTCATCGTAGTTTACACATAACAAAGATCGAGATATATGCAGCTATCCACTCATGTTGACAGCTCTTACCATAAACATCCAAGTTAGGTGAAATTTATAGGATCATTTGGAACAATCACCATACATAGAAAACCAAGAAAATGTGATGCCTCCTATCCTTGCGACTCTTGGTCTTTTGAATAGACATCACGGAGTAACTCGGAAGACATAACAATCCCCAATTGAGAATCAATCAAAGAAAATTTATAATCACTTAGATGCCCCTAGTACAAAACATCATGGGAACATAAAAGAATTATAATCAGATCAAATGATGTGTTTAGGTCTAGTATTGATAAATATTATTGATTCATTTTTCAAGCGCAGTAGAGATTCATCAATCAGAATTTGAAATGTAAGAAATATGTGTCATGTCTGAGTATATGTGAGATTAACTGTGTCACCAATTACAATCCATGTAGTGTTTAGAAACATTTTTTAAAGTGTTTGAGAAACATTAGTTCATTTTAAGTTCCTAGATTTCAAGTGTTGAGAAACACTAGTTTGATGTCTGTTACTAATTTGGAGAGGCAGACCATCCTAGACAAGACACTTAGGACAACCTAGTAGACGCGAATTGACTATGCTAGCAACGATGCCCCCAGTGCAAAATGACTATTCCTAAGATGTAAATGTAGACAAATCCCAAGCAAGAATAGGACATTTAAAAGGAAAAAGAGTCATAGGACCCATTTCCAGAAAGATGATTGGATTTAGGTCAACGAGAGGAAGGATACACCCTCAAGGACCCATTTAAATGGAGAGGCCATGTGTGTATCTGATTGGCCAAAAGATGTGATGATGATCAAATTTCTAAAACAAGATTTTGTCATAAGGAACTTGTTGAACCACATGATTCAGAATGGAACTGGATCACTTTCTGCAAGGAGATCGACCAAGGACGCGAGATATGTACAAGTGGGACTAGATAAAAGACTAGACTGACAAAGACACAATATTTATAGGACTGAAGCTCAAGGATTGGGATAGGACAACTTATATACAAATGGGACAGACAATTATATACAGGAAGGATATGGACAAAAGCTCAGGATGTAGGATAGGAGGACTAATGCTGACTGATGTGAGCGATAATGGAACATCTAGGAAATATATGTAAGGATTAGGCTTAAGTGGAGTGGAATGAATGAGATGGAGGAGAACGAGAGTTTAATAGATAATGATATGGCCCACTATGTGTGACACCTCCTTGCCAGGTTTTCACCACACATACTTGTCCAAGGCGCTTGATTGCCAAGTTTTCACCATTGGACGAGTAATTTCTCTTGATCTTCTTTCTCTTTTTTTTTTCTTTTTTTTTCTATCATCAAGGTGTCTGTGTACTAGATTTTCATCAAGACAATGAGTTTTTCAAGACTTTTTACAATGTTTTCAGATTTTTCAAATTAATTGGAATAACTGATCAACTGCTAGGCATAGAAGCACTTGAGATGAATGATATTGATTGGATCATTCAGGGGTTCTCCTTCAGGAGTAGATAACTTATATGCCCTAGAACCAAAGCATGCAGTGATAATATATGGGCCTTGCTAGGTAACTTTAAACTTACCCTTCTTTTCCCTATTAGCGCCCACTTTTTGATTCTCTTTGAGCACAAATTCCCCTACCTGGAATTGGCGTGGGTGAATCTTCTTATTATAGCTTCACTTTAATCTGTTCTGATATACGACCAAGTGGTCATATGCTTGCTGGGGCTTTTCACAAGGAGATCAAGCTGTGTGAGTCTTGCTACTCTATAGTCTTCTTCTGTGATTAGGTCTTTGAGAGATACCTGTAAGGATGGTAGTTCAACCTCAATTGGCAAGACAACCTCGACACCATAGACAAGGGAATATGGAGTGGTGCCTATGGGAATGCGGAAGGAAGTGTGATAGGCCCAAAGGGTGGGATTAATTTGGAGGTGCCAGTCATGACTAGTATCATTGACAACCTTCTTTAGGATTTTTAGAAGTGTTTTTTTGGTTGCCTTAGCTTGGTTGTTACCCTGTGGGAAATATGGGCTAGAGAAGCGATGATGGAAGTGGAGGCACTCACACAGATCGACCATATGTTGATTTTCAAATGGTGAACTGTGATCTTTGAAAATGGTGGATGGAATACCAAAGCAAAAAATGATGTGGTATAGGATAAACTTGGAGATTTGGATGCCTATAGTAAGGGTAAGTGGGATTGCTTCAACCCACTTAGTAAAGTATTCAGTTGCTGTGATGATAAATTTGTGTCCCTTAGAGAACAGGGGAGTGATCTTACCAACGAGGTCAAAACCCCAACATGAGAATGGCCAAGAAGGCGCAATAGGATGTAGCTCTTGTGCTAGTGCATGGATCAGATTTGCATGTTGCTGACATGGCAAGCATTTTTTTACAAATTCACAGGCATCATGTTCCATAATAGGCCAATAATACCTGACTCTAAGAAGCTGTTTAGCTAGGACCATGCCACTCGTATGGGCACTGCAGATTCTAGCATGCACTTCTCGCAATGCCTGGGCAGCTTCAACTTCATCTAAACACCTAAAGAGAACATTGTGATAACCACAACGATATAAGGTGTTGGCTACAATGGTGTAGCGGGAAGCTCTTCGAATAAGGTTTTGGTGTTGGGTGTTTGTTAGATGGGGGATATGATACCATTCTTTAGATAAGCATGGATGTCATGGTACCATGGGGACTAAGGACCAACCAAGACATAGACCTGATTAACGTCATCGCTCTCATAAGCTGGCACATGAATTTGCTCAACCAAGGACTTGTACTGTGTTGCATCACGTGGTATTTCTATAAGAGACCTGATTGTAGTCATTACATTAGCAGCATTGTTTTGTAGACGTGGCACTTGGGTGATTTGTAGATTGATGAAATGCTCCTTCATTTTATCTATCATCTCTTTGTAAGGTAACAACTTATCATCTTTTGTTTGGAATTCATCTAACACTTGCTTTATGATTAGTTGAGAATCACCAAAGACTTGGATATTCATGATGTTCCACTAGATGGCCATGCTAAGTCCTGCAATCAGTGCCTCATATTATGCTATGTTATTAGTGCAAGGAAATCCTAGTTTGAATGATTTTGGGATGTAGTCACCTTATGGGGTAACAAACAGGATTCCTGCCCCAGAACCATGAGATGTATATGAACCATCAAAGAATAACTTCCAGGCTAGTTGTTCTTCAATCATGCATAGATGTTCATGAGAAACTCCATGACTAACGGATATGCGTCGATCAATGGTGCCTTTGCTAACTGATCTACAATGACTTGACCTTTGACGACTTTTCTGTCGATATATTGAATTTCAAACTCGCTGAGAAGCATTACCCATTTAGCCATGTGGCTAGTGAGATTTGTTTTAGATAGAAAATACTTGAGTGGGTCTACTTTTGATATAAGCTTGAGTGTGTGACTAAGCATGTAGTGACGAAGCTTTTGAGTGGCGAAGACCACTATTAGGCATGCTTTTTCCATTGGTGTATAATTTAGCTCATAACCCACCAAAGTGCAGTTGATGTAGTAGATAGCATGCTCTTTTCCATTGTCATATAACTGGGCCAAGAGTGCCCATAGTGCTGTTGTTGTTGCATGTATATATAATATGAGAGGTTTTCCTAGTGTAGGGGGCACTAGAATAGGTGAATTTGCCAGATATTCCTTGATTTTGTTGAAGCTTCTTTGGCATATAGGATCCCATTTAAAACTATGATCTTTCCTCAGCAAATGTGTGAAAGGTTGGCATTTGTTTGCAAGCTGTGATATGAAACAACGCACTGATTGAAGCTTTCCTTGTAGACTGTGTAGCTATCTGAGTGTCTTTGGTGGAGGCATTTCCATGATTTCTTTAACCTTTTTAGGATCCATCTCGATGCCATGTCATGATATGATGAAGCCAAGGAGCTTTCCTGATGTATCTCCGAAGACACATTTCTTTGGATTTAGCTTGAGACCATAATGTTAAAGTCGATCAAATGCTGCCTCTAGATCATTTAGGCGATCCATTCTATTTTGTGATTTAGCCAATATATCATCCATGTAATCTTCAAGGACCTTATGGATCATGTCATGGAAGATGATGGTCATGGCCCTCTGATATGTTGCTCCAGCGTTCTTGAACCCAAATGGCATCATGTTGTAACAGATGGTACCCCATGGGGTTGTAAATGTTTTCTTATGTGGATCTTCTTCTGCTATACAAATTTGATTATATCCTGAAAATCCATCCATGAGAGACAACATCTCATGTCTGGCAGTGAGGTCCACTATCATGTCAATATTAGGCAATGGAAAGTCATCTTTTGGACATGCTTTGTTGAGATCTCGGAAGTCGGTGCAGATTCTGATGGAGTTATCCGGCTTAGAGACTGGGACCATATTTGAAATCCAGTCTGAGTAATCTATCGCTTTGATGATTCTAGTTGCTAAGAGCTTTTCAAGTTCTATTTTGACCATTAATACAACTTTGGGATGCATTTTTCAGAGCTTTTGTTTGACATGTTTAATACTAAGATCCATGGATAAATGATGTACTACAAGTTTTGGATCCCAGCCAGGCATGTGAGCATAGGACCATGCAAAGATGTCTAGATATTCTCTTAAAAGAGCTATGAAGGCCATTTCTTCTACTTCTATCAAGGATGCTGCAATGTGAGTGAGGCAAGGCTGGTCCTCTGTACCCAGATTAACAGGCTGGGTTTCCTCAATGAGAATAGATGACTGTTCTAACCTGTAATCATGGATGATAGGGAGAGGAGAATCTCCATCTCCTGGCACCTCAGAAAGGTTTTCACCAGGCAATACACCTTTTATTTTTTCTCTTTTTTGATCTGATAGTTCCCCAGAAGGGTTTTCACTAAGAGATACATTTTTTTCTTTTTTCTTTTTCTTTTCAATTTTGCGGTTAGAGTCCTCCTCTCCCCCAAAGTATGCTTTCGAGTTCAAGGTGTATACATGTGTGGAAGTCTGTCCCCAATCTGGTTGCTGATCTGTAGCTCCCATGAAGTTTAGGAGCGCAACCATGCTTTCAAACTCGTCTATCGGGATGACGCTTGGTTGGTCCCAGTTAATGATTTCGTGATGGAGGAGTGGAAGGTTAATGAAGTGGAGGGATAATTGGTGAAGGATGGAGTTACCAAGGAAAATTTCATCGTCAATATCATCATAAGCTCTCATAATTTTATCTTCTGGGATATTTTTGAATTCGCATATGTTACCCAGGGGAATGTGATAGGTTAGACTGGTTTCCTTAGTGTCCCCAGTCATGTTATGGCCAAGGCCAGATGTATCATGTTCAAATCCTAGACCAATGTGCTTTTGAAGTTTGGAGGGCACAATGGGGGCTCTCATGCCTTGTTCTTCAGAGCCTAGTCCACCTCCTTGATAGTTCCACTTTTTGGTGACCAATTTGTGAGCAGAGGGATATTTATCTTTGAAGTGATTCAGGAGGCCACTATTAGGAGGTGTGGGATCTTTGTAGAGCCATTGATTGATATCAGGTGTTATTTACTGGTTATTCAGAATGTCATGAGAAAGAAAGGTGGTAGGACCCAATTGCATTAGTTGAGGTGGCTTTTTCTCAATTTAATTGGATGGACGCCCATGGGTATGTGGATCAGCCAGGAGGGCTCGAACAGTCAAGGCATCAGTTAGACTGTATTCTCCACAGCCTTGGTGGTCGATCTTGATAGTGGATAGAATGGATGCAAGGATGGTGTTTGGATTTGGAAGGGTTGTGGAGGAACTGGCGATAGATGTGCCAAGGTGAGTCCCAGGACAATGATTTGAATCTGGATGGGAGGCTTCCAACACATGACAATATGCAAAGGGCTTAGGATCTGCATGGATAGTGATCTCAACTCCATTGTGTGGAAACTTGATACACTGATGATAGGTGGAAGGGATGTCCTACATAGAGTGAATCCATGGGCGTCCAAGGAGGATGTTGTATGGGAGGTCAAGATTGACCACATGGAAAATTGTCTCTTGTACTGCTGGGCCCAGTTGAATGGGAAAGGAGATTTTACCTTCTAATGTTCATCTTAGATTGTCTTAGGCTTTGATTGTGATAACATAATTCATGATATCAACTTCAGTGTATCCCAATTCCTTTAAAAAATTTAAAGTACATAGATTCAAGGCCAAACCATTATCTATCATGACTCTCTTAACAACAAAGTTTCAGACCATGACGGTGATGCGAAGAGGGAGGATATGATCAGGATCAACAGATGGCATGTCAGTGGGTTTAAAAGAGATAGCATAAGATGTGGATAAGTGAACCACAAGGTTTTGAAACTAACCGGGATCTATGTTGTTGGGAACATGTGACTCTTGCAAAGCTTTATTCAAGATCTCTTGATGGACTGGTGATGTGCGCAAGAGATCCAAGATGGATATTTGGGTGGGTGTATTCCCTAGATGTTCCAATAAGTTATATTGTGCCCTACAGGATGAGGCAATACTAGCACCAAAAATAGTTATGCATCCATGATGTGTGGTAATAGCATAATTAGTATCAACACCTTTCACATGAATGACATTGACAAATGGCTAGACTTGGGATATACAACCAATGATGCTACCATACTCAACATGAGCGGTAGTGTTATTATTGGTATGGGCACTTTGTTTTCCTTTGTCCTGATTGGATGTTGAAGCAATGTGTGTTTTGGTAGGTCTCGTGTTATTGTCATGGTTTGGGAATGTATTTTGATAGATCTTCAGAATGCTATTGGGCGAGGTTTTGTTTGTAGAATCTACTTCAATATCCTTGCGATCAATTAGGTCTTGGATGTAGTGTTTTAACTTCATGCACTTGATCATGGCATGTCCTTTAACATGATGGTAGTCACAATATTCATTGGCATTGAACCATTGCAGTTTTGGAGAAGAGTCATCAAAAGGTTGTGTCGGTGGAGGATATACTACCAGGTTTGTTGCTACCATTCTTTGGAAAAAAACATTGATAGGTTCACCCAAAGGGTTGAACGTGCACTTAGGTGCATTTTGATCTCTTCTTGGTCTGCTCTATCCCTGGTGGACTGATATTGCATTAGTCTGATGTTGGAAATGTTGGGGGTTATGTTGATAATTGGGTTGGTTAGCTTGTTGCGGACATATGGTTTGTTATGGCGTGGGTTGCTTGGTGACATGCTGGGGGAGGTGGAACTTGTTGATACTGCAGTTGCTGATAAGTTAGTGTGGGGGAATTCTATTGATAGTGCGGTGGTTGTTGGTATGCCTGCGTTGGGGAATTCTGAAGATAGTGTTGTGGCTGTTGGTATGTGGAAGTGGATGCTTGAGGACTTGCCATAACAATCTGGACATGTTTAGTGTCAGTGGCTCCATCAGTTACAACATTTTTGTTTTTGTTCCAATATCTGGAGTGATTATTGTTGCCTCTATCAAGTTGTGATTCTTTATAGTGCTTTATGGCACCATCTTCTACAAGACCTCTTTCAAGATCCATGCCTTTGATTATAATGTCCTGATAGGTCTATATACAATTCATGTGCATATGATAGGCAAGCTTGGGATGAAGGTTGTTAATAAAGATCTTGATGAGATGTTTCTCAGGGGGTTGATAGGACAACCTTGTGGTAAGTCCTTGCCAACGTTGAACGTAATCTGCCAAGCTTTCTCCTCCCTTCTGTTTGGAATTACATAAATTGAGCAGGGATAGTTCATTCTCAACATTGTGTGCATATTGGTCCACAAACTTCTCTGATAGTTTGGTGAAAGTAGAGATTGTGTTGTAAGGGATCTTGTAGAACCACTCAAAAGCGGTCCCTCCTAAGCTTTTGGGAAATAGCCTCATGATGAAGTTATCACTATAGGCCACTTCTTGGCATGCCATGTAGAATTCTTTCACATGGCTCACAGGATCACCCTTCCCCTAATATTTGTCAAACTTGGGTGTTTCAAAGTGCTTGGGGAAGGGTATGGCATTGATAGATAATTGCTTGGGGAAGGGTATGGCATTGATAGATCTATCAAACGGGTAAGGACAAACTTCCTCAAATTTGAAGGTTTTTGCTTCAGTTCTAGCACGTAGCTCTTTTAAAGCATTCTTCATTTCCTCCCATTCTGAATTGGTTGGTGGGGGATTGTTATTTGCTGGTATGTTGATCTTGCTCATGAGATAGGGGTCAAATGGAGCTGGTGAATACAAAGGGTTTTGCGGTGTTTGGTCAATATAGATAGGTTGTTGGGACGATGAGAACTGTAACTGAGGGGAATAGTGTGGTGGAGGGGGTGGCAATGCATGTTGTTGTTGTTGTATCTGCTGGAAGTAGGCTTGTATCTACTAAGGTGTTGGATAAGTGAGCTGAGGCGACTATGCACTTGCATTGGGTGGTGGTGCCATATTGCCGAAGGATGCTAGATAGGTGTTCTGAGGTGGAATGCCCCCAGTGGGTGGAATGAAGTAGTTGGGATTGATGGGTGCATTAGTTTATTGTGGTAGAGGGACCAGTTGTGAGGAAATGGAAGATAGCATCGCCAGGTAGTTGGCATAGTTGGGTTGCGGTTGCTGGGTAGATAGGGCGGCAGAGTGCGTACTTGAAAAAGGATTCACAATTTGTTGTAACACCTATGTAATGAGTGGATTGGGATTTTGTGTTGATGGTTATGGTTGCTGGGTAGGTTGAATAGGAGGTGGTGCTGTGGTGAAAGGGCTATACTATGGTTGTGCATGAGAAGAAAAGGGGTTTGTGTTTTGTGGCTGGGATTACTGGGGTTGTTGCTGCGGAAGAGGTTGCTATTGTTGGATTGGTTGTTGTTGTGGGATTGGGGGGATAAGAATTTGTGTTGAGGCAAAGGGGTTGAATTGTGGTTGTTGTGTACAAGATGTAAATGGATTGGTGGTCTGCTGCTGCGCAGGTATGCCCAAGGCTTGTATGGCGGCTTGATAGTTATTCCAAGTGGATGAGGAAGCACCTTGTGTTGGTTGACTATTTTGAGGAAGTGGTGGTGGAGGAATTGGGTTAGATTGTGCTTGTGAAAGAACTATTGGCATACATTGTGAGTGTATTGTTGGTAGAGTGGGGAAAGTGGGCCCTTGTGGTACTAAGGGTTGGTTATAGGTGTTGGTAGGTGGCATACCTATGGTGAAGTATGCTTGTTGCTGTGGGTATGTTGTGGAGGAAAAGGGAGGAACAGGCATGGATATTTGAGTGCTTTGATGCTGTGAATTGGTTGCTGCATTTTGAATGGGCTAAGTGGGGATGGGTGAAATGTTGGTTTACAAAGTGTTGACTGGTCGTGGTGGGAATTGTGTGACAAATGTTGAGATTGCTTGGGAAAGAAGAGCGACTGTGTTTTGAAGAGGCGCAGGCACTTGCATAGTGATGGGATGTATTGCTTGTGTTGTAGATGGTGGATTAGGAGGCGTGGCTCCCATGACTGCAAATGAGGTAGATGGAGGTGTTGTGTGCACTATGGAAGGTGGGATGGAAGGTTATATCATCTGTGAGATAAGAGATCCTATGTGCGAGGCTCACTAAAGGGGATCAACAACTTCATTTTGGATGGTATAAGGACTTGCTCCTGAAATTTCCATAGGTTGTGTGATAAGCGTGGGTATAATCCAAGGTGGGAATTGGATTCCTTGTTGCTGAATATCGGTGAGTACCTGATTGTTGTTGCATCCACTCATGGCTCTTACCATATGAACATGCACTGGATGATTGATGAATGTTTTGATAGTACTCATGGTGGGAATCTCATTAGTGTCTACCCAAATGTGTTGGATAGGTAGGTTCTGTCATGGATCAAAGGAATCCATTGCGTTAGAGTGTTCTATCATTGGGTCAGATGAACTAGCTGACTGATTAAAGGCCATGTCTTTCCTCTTCTTAGCAGCTCATGTGATGGGTGGCATGAAATGAATGTCCTAAAGAGTTGGATGCAAGATGCAAGATAAAATGCAAGGATTGTTCTAAAAAGGACTAAGGATGACGATGCTAAGATGATGATCTGGGATAATGCTATCTATGATGATGGGGATGCTTCCTGAAAGACTAAGGATGACTTGGTAAAAAAAATACTGATTAAGGATTTCTTTCCTAATATATGATCAAGGTGGATACGATTGCCAAAACCTAGGACAAACTTGTGGTCTTCGGTTTGATAGGATTCTCGATCAATGTGAACCAACCTTTTGCTTAAGGTGATGAGGTTTCACAGACGGAGGGGGTTATCTTAGAACAATGTGTCATTCTAAAGATACCTAAGATGATGATCCTTGACTTAGGATGAAGGGTAACCAACTCAAAAAGAGGCTAGGATACCAAGTGAAGGATGTGCTTTCTAGGATGATAAGGATTGCTAGAAGTTGATGCAAGGTTGCTAGGATGGATCTAGGATTTGCTAAGATTGGTTTAGGATTAACTAGGATGGTTTAGGATTGCTAAGGGATGGTTTAGGATTGAATGGAAATTTATGCTAGGATTATGCTTTGGATGATGTGTAATGTGTTTCTAGGGATAACAACTAGGGAAGTCCTAAATGCAGGCAAAGTGATCTAAGAAGAGGAAGACTGACCGATTGTAGTGATGAAGCTGCTAGGAATACTTGTGTGAAATCGAGTATGTGTGTTTGCATGAACAACTGGATGATAGGCCGGATTGGTGGAGTGCTCAAAGTGAATGAAGGCATTGTTGGTGTGGAATTTCTATAGAAAATAATGAATTTTGTAGTTGTACTGGACCCTCTCGTATTCCTCAAGTTTGTGGTTTTCTGCTTTAATGATTTCAGTGATATATTGATATTTCTTGGCCTCTTTGGTTATGGCCTTTTGTTCTTGGTAGATATGTGGCAAAGGATTCTTCACTTTCTGATGCTTGGTGGAATGGGACATGAGTTCAATCTGATACTTTTGTAGGCAGTGACTATGACAAGTGTGCCTTGGATCATTTTTGCTTTTGGAACAAGTGATGGACTTTTGGAATTTGTGAGCAAACAATCTTGCAAGAGGAAAAGCAACCTTGCAAGAAGCATGAAATGTCGATCTCCTTGGCAAAAGGACTTTCAAAACTTTTAGATTTGTGTATGTTCAAGAACTATTTTGGACAAGGTTTGTAACACTGAAAACACGTACAAGCACTTTCTACCTTAAGGATGCGGTGAGCTTGAAAACCTTTGTCCACATACGTAGGCACACACACAAGAGCTAATTAGAATACGACCACCATCAAGCATGCTATGGCTCCATGATGTCATACTAGCCGACTCCAAATGCTTAGGGTGGCATGAATGTGCAAATTTCTTGGGGAAGTTACTATCTTCATTGCCCAGTCGATTATCAAGCTTTTGGGGATGGATTAGGTAGGTTGCTAGATTGATTAGTTGATAGCATTTTCATGGTGTCCCCATAATTGGTTTGTACATCGTGACTCACTTAAGATCCTAGTTCAAACATGTCGATATGTTGGGGAGTTCACCTAGTCTGGACTACCATTGAACACAACCCGCCCAAGCTTGAAAGGATATAGATGCTCTTTTGGTTAGCGCCTTATTTATATACTGGCCGAAGGATTTTACCGGTTTGGGGTCATTCTCTAGAAGGACTCGTGCTTCTTCTGGACAGGCCCCTCTAAGAAGATCTAAATATTTATCAAGAGTAGATCTGCAAAAAAAGTTTGAACGGTCACAATCACCTTTCTCTTGCACCAATGACCACGAGAGCCAATGGGAGAGGATAGTGCATGAAGTGAGGTTGCATTCTACAAAAGTTTGTGCAAGTGCACCAAACACATAAGACACGCGATTGATTTCTGATAAGTTAAGCAATGTGTGTTTGATCTAAAACTGAAATAAACTTACAAGCTTGTTCTTTTTATGTGCACCAAAGTGAGATATTGTTTGCCTTGTTCAATTTGTCTTTATGCATTTGAGATTGAGTTCGTTTGATGTTCGATTTTAAACCCAAGAGGAAATGTGTGATTGCTTTGTCAAATTTTAAAGCCCAAAAAGTGAAGTGTTTGATAGTTAGTTCAATTTTAAGATCCAAAAACAAGATGTATGATTTGATTGTTCAGTTTTAAACCCAAGATCAGATGTTTGATTTGTTCGTTTTCCTTAAAGCATTCGAGATTTTGTGCATGTTTGTTTTAAGCCCAAAAAAGAAATGTTGACTTTTTTACTTTTGTTGACTTTTTTACTTTTGACTTTTGTTGACTTTTTAACTTTTGACTTTTGTTGACTTTAACTTTTGTTGACTTTGAAACCCAAAACCAAGTGTGAAATGGCTAACCCGTAGACCTGTAAAAAAAATTGAAAAATAGTTAGTAAGAGTGCATTATTGTAGGTTTACAGTGCCTTTTCCCCATATTTTTACAAATAATGGTCCCAGTGATATAGACCATATTTCAACAAATGGGTAATAGAGAGAAAGTAGAAAGAAGATAGAAGGAATATAATCTTCTTGTTTGCATATCAATGATATTTGTGGAAGCGTAACATAGAGAAATTAGAAAGAAGATAGAAGGAATATAGTCTTCTTTCCCTTTTCAACCTACAAAAGAAAATAAGAGCTTGCAAAACATACTCAAACAACAAAAACACATTAGCTTAGAGGGTTAGTTTGCAA
>MU224154.1:280466-291510 GCA_018584345.1 Thuja plicata
GCGTAGTTATTGTTGGGCTTTGACCAAGTCTCGACTAATTAAGTTAAGCAATTTCAAGTCTTGCTGCTGTTGTAGCTAGTAAGAGGAAATGATTTGATGAAATCATTCATGTTTCACAGATCATCACAATGCTACTTTGCTTATATAAAATTTTGGGATGGTTTTATATCTATTTATGGGGGTTTGGCCAATTCTTAGCTAATTAATTTAAACAGTTAAAAAACTTTCCGATGTTATAGCTTGTAAAAGGGTTCAATGAAATCATTCATGTTTGGCAGGTGTTCAAAAACCATGGGGAAACAGCAGGAGCATCGATGAAGCACTCTCATAGTCAAATCGTTGCCCTTCCCATTGTTCCAAGCAATGTGGTTACCCGGCTCAACAATGCCAAAGAATATTTTACCAGGACAATGAAGTGAAATCTTTGTGAGTGCTTGAGCAGCGAGATTCGGTCCAGAAATTTGGTGCTAGAAGAATCTTCCCACTTCATTTCATTTGTTCCTTTTGCAGCTTCATTTCCTTTCGAGATTTGGATTGCTCCTAAGGAACATGCTTCTCGTTATGAGCAGATAGAAGATGAACAGGTATGTTTTCTTTGGCTTCGGACAGGTTTTGTCAGATTAGTTAGTTCTAAGGCTCAAAAGGAATAAAAATAGGCTGTATTGCTCATTGGATTTGGGTATTATGGCCGATGATTTTGTGTTCATATTGAGTATACATGTGTGTGGACTCATCAGGCCTTTTGCACCTTTGTAGTGGAAATTCTCTTTCAAGTATGCAGAGGCTAAAGACTATTAGCTTTAGCGTTTGCAGGAATAGGTTGATTTCTCCCGTGATTAGTTATACCAGTTGCTTGGGTACCCTAGTAAGTGGAAGTTAGCATTTGTGCCCTGAGCCTCACTGGTGTATGAGTTCCAAGGTTTGCTTGCACCTCTCTCAAGAGACCTAGCTTGTCTCTATTAAGATCCTAATCTTCTCTAGAATCTCCCAAAGGCTTAGATGATTAACTAAGGCCTTATCTAGCTCCTCTCCAAGAGCCCAACCCTTTGTGCTTCACCTTGAAAGACTAACACCATGTAGATTCTTCACTTCTTCTCCTACACTTAGAAGGATCTAAGTGCCAACTCCACACTAGCATTCACTAATCATTGCAGGGATGCTAAACATGTTGGAAACCTTCCATATGTTTCCATTTGTCTCCATTTTGAAGGATCTCCTAACCCTTTTCAGTCGAGTTCAAGCTTTAGACCCTAAGAAGCCTAATTAGGCCTAATTCCTTGTAGCCTTTTGCAGAGACCTTTTTCCATTTCTTGCCAAAACTTTCCAAACAACCTAAAAATCTAATCCCACATTCAGATACCCTTTTGGATTTTATAAAGGATTTTGAAAGTTTTAGACTCTTGAGCACTCCGTACACAGGGTTCCTATTATCTAGGACCAATAGGGCTAATAGGCCTAATTAGTAGGACCTTACTGGTTTCTTGCTCAAAGCTCGACCAAATGGATTGGTGAGTTCACAAATCTCTCGACAGGGCAAGATTAGGTCATATCACACCTAGTACTACACTTTTCCCGTACTGTACTTTCCTTCCCCGCATGAAATGCTCAATTCTTCACCTCCAAACCTCTAACCGGGCACTATCAGCTCGCCTAGGGCTTGGTACTAAAAATAGCAACTTGACTCCACAAGACTCCTAACTCTACATATATATAGACCAATGACTCCCCTAACATATCCATCCAGCCTTAGGAAGATCCCATGGTAAGATTTCATGGGGGAGCCATGAAATGAGAAACTGGTCAAGACAGGACCAGTGAACACTCTAGACTGAAAACAATTTATTTAGGACCTTAGATTAACTCCTATCAACTTACTTACTGAATGGAAAAGTCTTAGAACTATCCTATGAACACAAAACAATCACTAATTCAAAGCATTCAATCCATATGATGGCACTGTCACACTGAAAAGCTCGGGTTCTTCACAAAATCAGAGTTGCAGAGCTATATTTCCTATTTCAAACTTGTTACAATGAATATCTCTCTTCTAGATTCGACCCTCTCCATACATTAGATGCCATATTCCATGTTTCTAGGGCCTGTTGGTCGATCTCCCACTCCTATCTTCTAGGGGGGTCCTAAGTAACCGAGTTGCATGCAACATTTGCAATAATTGCAAATGTTGTCATGACAACATTGTAACAACTTTTGGCATCTTTGTCATTATGCCAACTTCCTAATTCTTAGGACCTCTAACCTCTGTATTTCGAGGAACCAACTTCATTAATGGCCTCCAAGCATCTCTATGACAACATTTAAGTGTTTAGGACACATTCAAAGCTCAAATCCATCACTAAGCTTCTAAGCCTAAGAAAATTAAAAAGCTACTAACAATGACTATTTTGGTGACCTTAATCCTAATGACTAACTCACCTAGTCCACAATGCAATGACCTTCTAAGGTCTAACTAAACACACCATCTTGACTTGGCCAATGTCAAGTACAAGCCAAAACATTACAACTATGGAGGTTAGCCTAGGTGTGCTCCTGCACCACTCACCTCCTTGAGATGAAGACATTGAAATAAGAAATATATCAAAATCTCTATCCAAGTTATAACTTGGAAGAATTTTATACAGTTGTGAGTAATCACAGTGGTCCACATTGCATTGTCTTTCATTAGAAAAATTTAACTTCTTACTAGCTATTAATATTTGCTTTCGCCCCAAATATCTTCCAACTCTTAGGTTTTATTTATGAGTGCCAATCTAAGGCTATCAGCTAGTGATTTTGATCTAGTATGCATATAATTTTATTCATGTTACGTAAAGTTTCTAATTTCACAGTGAAATGAATAATTAGTACGTAGCGTAACCTCTATCATCGTGCAAAGCCTGAGCTTACAAGCTTCTGCTTACATCCCTATTATATCTTTCCGCTTGTAAGGTTGCAACTTCTAATTTTCTCTTGATCCTTTGGCCTCGTAATTAAAATAACATTCTGAATAATGGTTTAGCTCCGATATGTACAAATCGTTTCTCTACCTTGGAGTTACCTTTTTCTATTACTTTATTTTAGCCACCATCAGAGATACATCTGTTGGATACAAATTGTAGAAACTTAAGACAGCTGGTTTTCACTTACTGCTATGTGGATAATGATATATGTTGCTTATCAATTATTTTGCTGTTTTCAAGGCATTGAGTTTCATTTGCAATCCCTAACTTAGCATGCACTTTATTAAAATTGTCAAACAGGCAATGGATCTAGCATATATTTTGAGGCATGCTCTGCAGAAGCTGAACCGTCAATTAGAAAATCCTCCTTATAACTACATGATTCACACATCGCCTTTTAGAGAACCATATGAAGCTTCATATTGTCATTGGTTTATACAGATTAAGCCACAACTCACTCGTCTTGGTGGCTTTGAAATTGCAAGTGGCTGCTATATCAATCCAATATTTTCAGAAGATGCTGCTGAAATCTTACGAGGAGTGAATTTGCAAAATCAGTGATCTACATGTAATTCTTGTTTCCAGAGTGTCCTTGCTTAATTTCTTCATACTATATATACACATTCTCTATGGCATCCATAATATGTTTAAAATTTGACTGCTACTTCAGGAAGGTTTCCTATATTTTGACAACTCAAATTTAACCACTTTATTCATTTGCACTGAAGGAAGTCCCTTAACAAAGTTAAGACGTTCTTTGCGCTCTCTTACTTACGTACAAGAATATGTCCAAATGAGAATATTTGTTACTCCCTATATAGAAATTTGTATTTGTATGAATTATCAATTGTCATTATATTAATAATGCTTCATGATAATAATAGAGAAGAATAGATATCAATTGTTTATAGGCCATTCAACATTTGATCTCATCAATTGGAATCATCCGATCGAAGCTACAATCATTAACAATCATCAACTATGCAACATCGAAAAATCAATTAAACATCATTATAAAATTCACATGATTAAAAATAACATGAAATTATTTCATAAAGTCGAAAATGTCAAGCAATTTACTAATTATTATATCAAAAATAAAGTCTAAAATTGTATTGATATAAGTCGAGGTCCAACCGACCCAGTCAACAAGTCAAAAAGTCGCTACACTGATCCTAGAAAATAGGGGTCTCAAAGGGAGTGGTGACAATATGGTGATGTTTATTCTCTTTATACAGAAAAAGAGCCACAACTGAAAATGGAGAAACCATGTGCTCTATTATATTCTCTTATACATTTTGCCAATTTTCGAGTATAAGCTGGATATGACGTTCTTGCCGTTTCTTCACAGTCACTATGAACCCATTCTTCAATGCATCTGACAGAGCCCTTGGAATCAACTCGTAGATATCCTACTGTGCACGATTCACTTCTTGTTTACCAGAAATTAAAATGGTAACCATCCATTGTCCAGGTTCCACTTGAGTTTGTATCAAGTCCTTTGGAGGAAGGAGAATCCCAAGATTTTCCTGGCTATCGGAAGTTTCTATTAGAGCTCAAATTATGATTGCACTTAATGTGCCTTGTGTTTTGAATTAATCAATCAAAATTCAGTTGCGGTCAACAAAATCAGAGCTTCTGGAATTGAACGGGACATACTCATGGATTCCACTCACTGCATCATTGGGCAGCATTACTGACATTAAATATGACCAGTTACTGATTTCATTCACATCTTCAAATACTTCCCCAATTACAGCTGTAACCTCTGATGGAAGACTGCATTTGAAGAAATAAAAACATCTTTTGGACAATCTTCTACATATGCAACAATATTGATCAACCTTTGAGGCATCATCTCTATTTTGATCAAAAGAAACTTAAGTGTAATAAATAATAATAATAGAGAATTACATGAAAACAATTACAGAACAAATAGGTGCAAATATACTCAATCTTGAAAAAAGAAATAATAACAAATATATTTCCCTTGGGAGAGTAATTTTATATACCTGCAACCAGGGAATGCAATCCTGTATAACCCTCTGGCCTCCTGAAAGATCCAGATATTTCAATTCTTCAGATTCTTCCAAGCCTTGAAAATTGTGCAGCTTCCACCAATGACAAAGGATAACCCTCTCTAGGCAGCTCACACTACCCAGACCTTGCAACTCAAGCCAAGAACAGTCTCTCATGTCCAATATTGCAAGCTTTGAGGCCATACCAAAGTATGCTGTTACTGTTTTTAGTTTTCCACAAGATCGTGCCTTCACATGTCTCAATTCCAACTCAATCAAATTTTGCATAGATTCAAGGTGGAGTTACTTGAGGCTGGGAAATTGCTGTCCATAAATTGAAAGCTTGGATACACAACCTTCTCGACCTGAGAGATGCAAATATTTCAATTCTTCTAACTCAATACCTTTTATGACCTGCAAATACCAGCATCCATTAATGATAGTCCTCTCAATCCACCAGAATTGTTTGACAATAAAGCTCCCCTTCATAGTAAAGCTCCGTGATAGTGTTTCCAAGTTTCTACTATAAGCAATTAATCAACTTGCTGGCATTTGTGTATGTCCAATGTTGCAGGCTTTGGAACCATTTTTAATCAAAATTTCTTGATATCTTCTTCAGTTCAACACAAAACCTTACTGTAAGAGAATGAAGTGCGCTGAAGCATCTCAAATCCACTTCAATCAAAATTTTCATGGATTCAAGGCGGATAGATTGAAGATTGGGCAAACACTCACCAGATATTGAGAGCTTGGTAACTCCTCCTTAGCAGCCTGAAAGATGCAAAGATTTGAATCCTTTTAACATCTCAATACCATCCATATCCCGCATTTTCAAACATCCATCAATGGTTGTGCTTTCCAAACATCTCAGACCTGCAAGACTTGGCAACAGTATAAGTCAGTGGAATTTTTAAATTTTCATTGTTGCAAGTTTTGTAACCCCAACACTTCCAGATATTATTATCAATCTTCTACAAGCTCTGATTGTAAGAGACTTTAATGCTGTTACACACATCGAATACATTTCAATCATTTTCCATGCATTCAAGGTATCCATATTCAAGATTGGGGCAATGCTCTCCAGAAATTGGAGACACCTCCTCCGCTGCCTGAAAGATGCAAAGTTTTCAATCCTTTTAAATTCTCAATTCCATTTATGCTTCTTCAGATTCGGGCATCCATTAATGATAACCTTGCAACTCAGACCTGCTAGACTTGGAAACACCATAAGTTCTGGGCATTTCTCAAATTTCAGTGTTTCAAGTTTTTCAGCCATATGAAAGCTCCCAGATATTCTTATCAATCTTCTACAAGATACGAGTGTAAGAGATTTTAATGCTGTTATACACCTCAAATCCACTTCAATCAGGTTTTTCATGAATTTAAGGTGGATACATTCTAATTTGGGGCAATGCTCTCCAGAAATTGAGAGCTTGCACACACTTCCTCCGCTGCCTGAAATATGCAAAGATTTCAATCCTTCTAACTTCTCAATACCATCTATAATCTGCAGATTCGGGCATCTATCAATGATAACCTCTCCAGGCAACTCAGACCTGCAAGACTTGGAAACAGCATAAGATATGGGCACTCATTAATTTCCAGCGTTACAAGTTTTTCAGCCATATGAAATCTCCCAGATATTGTTATCAATCTTGTACAAGACCTTAGTGTGAGAGACTTTAATGCTGTTACACATATCAAATCCACTTTATCCAGAATTTTCATGGATTCAAGGTGGATAGATTCAAGATCAGTAAAATATTGTCCAGAAATTGAGAGCTTGGATACACTTCCTGTGCCTGAAAGATGCAAAGATTTTAATTTTTTTTGACTTCTCAATACCATCTACAGCCTGCAGCTTCGGGCATCCACTAATGATGACCCTCTCCAGGCAACTCAGACCTGCAAGATTTGGAAACTGCATAAGTTGTGGACATTTTTTAATTTCCAATGTTGCAAGCTTTATAGCCCTATCAAAGCTCCCAAATATTGTTATTAATCTTAGACAAGATTTGAGTCTAAGAATCTTTATTGCTGTTAGACATGTCAAATCCACTTCAATCAAATTTTCCATGGATTCGAGGTGGACAGATTCAAGATTGGGGCAATGCTCTCTACAAATTGAGAGCTTGGATACACCTCCTCTGCTGCCTGAAAGATGTAAAGATTTCAATCCTTCTAACTGAATAGCATTCATGTCTCGCAAATTCCAGCATCCATTAATGATAGTCCTCTCGAAGCAGCTAAGATCTTCTTCAAATATCCTCGGATGAAATGTCTTCAGATCAGATATCTCCTTATCAAATAACCCTGTGAGGGTTTTCACCTTCCTGCTTTAAGTAATTAATCCAAGCTGCCAGCATTCAGTTATGTCCAATGTTGCTGGCTTTACAATCATATCAAAACTTCTTGAAACTTTTTTCAATTCACCACAACACCTGAATGTAAGGGAATTAAGTCTCGTAAAACTTATCAAATCTGGCTCAATCAGATTTTCCATAGATTCGAGGTGGAGAGATTCAAGATTGGGACAATGCTCTCCGCTAATTGATACCTGGCATGCAAGTTGCTGGTCACGAATCTGTATGTTTTGGAGGCTACTTGTAGGGAAATCAAAACCAGCTGACTCTTCATTTTTCTCCAAACACACTTTGCCGATTAATCTGAATTGGCATAAAATCAATCTTTTAAGTTTGGGAAGTTTCCTGAGGGTTTCTGATATGGATCTCCCTGTAGTTAGTGTGCAATTCCCTCGTCCACTTTTCCCTTGTATGACTAGATCTTGCATCTCATTTAACATTTCTAATGAACTGGAAATATCTTCCAATGAGACTTGTTGAAGCACCAACTCTTTCAACTGGAAAGGAACCTGAAATTAGGCGCAATTCAACTCAAATTATTAATTTTGCATTTCAAAGAAATTTTTGAGGAAACAAACATTTGCAGAAGGCATTGTCAATGACGGAATAAGTTGTAATTCCTCCCATATCACATGAAAAGAACTGCGATCTTGCACAATTTTTGTATGAGATTAAAAATAGACTTTTTAAACATAAAATTTAAATATTAAATTTGTAACCTACATATAGTGTGCAAAATAAGTTTTTACATTAAGTATCTGTAATGCGGAGCCTCTACTATATAAAGAGGTAATATGTAATTATTAATTTTTGTTGTCTCCGATTCCCAATTAGATTATCAAATCCTGTAATACATTCGATCAATAGAAGAATTATTTTCTGTGATTATTACTATAGCAATTTATTTGTGATTTTAAATTCTTTTTTTGATACGTTACATGAGAAGAACTGTAGTCTTGTGCAGTTATGCATAAGATGAAAATTAGATTTTTTAAATATAGAATTTGCATGTCAAGTTTGTAATTTATATGTAATATGGATAAAGTTTGTAGATTAAGTATTGTATTGAATTAAAGCTTCTATATAAAAAGATACTATATAATACAGTCTTTATCTCTGATCAGCTGATCAAATCCTATGATCCATTGAATCAATAAAAAAAATTATTGTTGTGTTCATTGCTGTAATAATTTATGTGCCTTTTAATTCCTTCAGTCAACTTATATTCAACACATCATTTATGATAAAAAGGAAAAAAATACCTGCAGATTGTCGTACCACAATCTTTAGAGACATCCAAAGACAATTCTTAGGCGTTGCGGTTTTTGCACAGGAATCCATGAAGGGATGCTCACTAGTGAATCATAGCTTATTCATAAAGAAACATGCAATATCCATAAAAATCTCCTTTTCTTCTCTGTCTAGTGAATCATAGCTTATTTTAAGCGTTTGTCTTATGTCTCCAGGCGTTTTACAAACATTATGCAATTGTACCTGCCAATAACTTAGGTCTGTGCTACCAGAAACAAGGCCGCCCAACACTTGAAGAGAGAGAGGCAAGCCTCCACACCCTTTCACGAAGCTCTCTACCAAACCCTCAAATCCCCTGGATGGATAGGGTTGTTGGAATGCATGCCAACAGAAGAGTTCACTACTATGCTTCTCATTCATTTCCTTCATCATGTATCTAAGAGCAATTGAAGCCTGAACAAGAATTTCTTCATTACGGGTGGTGACAATCACCAAAGTGTCAGGATTCACCCTATCTGTCACTAGTAGAGCATCTAAGTAGCTAATGTGATTGACATCATCTACAACAACAAGGAAACGCAAAGAGAGAGCCTTTCTTAGACGATACCTTAGATAGCTTGTTCCTTCATCTGTACTCTGAAACTTGCGGCGATCCTCCATGAAAAGATCCTTGAGTAGCTTAGTTTGCAACCAAGGTAGTTCATCTTTTGCAGCCGCTTCTCTCACATCAAATAGAAAACTGGAACCATCATACTCTGAATGTTTGCGGTTGAAGAACTCTTTGGCTAAAGTGGTCTTGCTAGACCCACGTTTTCCAAAGATCACTATGATGTGAAAATTATTTTCTTCCTTCTTTCTTTCACAAATGCTTTCAAAATCATCCACAATTTCATCCAATCCCACTGAATGTTTTGCAACATCTAAAGGAGTTACCTTTTAACCTCTTTTAGCACAGCAGACATGATGGTTTCACATAGCTTATCCCTGTTTATTGAAGGAAGAGAATGAGTGATGAAATGAAAAAGATGTAAACACTGTACAAAATTTGAATGGAAGAATCAAAACCTTCAATAGTAGATGGAAAACATATAAGTAGTCTTACTTATTATGCGCGTTGCATTGAAAGCCAGAGATCAATGAAACGGAGTGGAGGACACTCTTCCACTCCTCGAGCTGGTCGAGGTACTTGCCTTTGTCTTTATACATGGCAAATGCTTATGCATAAACACCCTTTTCGATGTAGCCGAAGATCATAAGGAGCCACATCATAAAATACAGGGATTATCTTTACCCCATATTGTAGCATGAGAACAAGCTCAGCTAAACACCAAGCTGACTTCGCATATCCCCGAGAAAAGATAGCAATATGAATACTGTTTGGCAGCAGGAATACCATATCCTAGATATGGCCAATTTTGGAATATGTTGCAATTCTGGAAGATACATATCTTCAAAATGTTTTCAGGGATATGGGTTGGACCCGTTTGGTTCACCCGGAAGATGACTGGGAAGATGCATTTTTTGCATTTGGGTGCCACTATCTTAGAATTGGAATACGGCCTGGCATTGGAATATAATCTGAATCATGATTTATTTTATTATTTAATTTCTTTGTATATATAGTTAATTTATAAATTTTTTAAAAATGTAATTATGTTTTTGACATTTGTAGGAGTCTTTTAATTTTATTTTTATTTTTTTTATAACCACTAAAAACAAACAAACTTTTTTAATTTGGTTAATTTTATAATATTTTCAAATAAAATTGTGTTTATAAGTTTTTTAAAATTTTAACATTTTGTATAACTTTTTTTTATATTTTTTTATTTTGTAAAATAAAAAAATCTTCAAAATACACAGGACATCATTATAAACAAGTCATCTCTTTTATTAATAATTTTTTCAAAATTTTGCCTACAACCCAGCTCACTAGGGCCACCGATAGGAAAGAGCCGGGTGGAGAAAACCTCCGGTCTAGCCCCACAAAAAAACTTGATAAGATTACAAATAAATGGATGAGGCATTCCTCATTACATGATGCAGATATGAAATTACAACCAAAATTGGACGGCATTCCTCATTTACATAATGCTGATCTAATGAGTCTTTGATGGTCTTTCATGCCCGAACTCTCATTTTTTGTCTGTGGACCCTGCATAAATAGACCATACCACTACTTTGCACTTTTGTTAGTACCACAATTTCTGTAATATTTTAATGAAAAAAAAACATATAAATTGTAACCCCTAATGAAGTACATTCAACTCCTAAATTTTGTACGAGTTAAAAAAAAACTTATCAATTATATTACCTTCATTGGCCACCTTTGATTCTTACCTGAATGAACGACGCTTGTCCGGATCAAAACACGACCAATTAAATGAATTCATACATGATATATCTCTGTTAACCTCAAAATTTCTCTACAAACAAGGGTTAGAATTCTACAAAGCAA
>MU224154.1:296450-317132 GCA_018584345.1 Thuja plicata
GACATATTTTTATTAAGCTAGAGCCATATTTTTACAACTAGGCAAGCCCTAGGATCATGCCACCTACAATGATTTGGGCTTCACAAGAAATATGATACAGTCAAAGAGAAGAAGGGGGCAAAGTATTGAAGAAGAGATGGATCCACTTATCAGTTGCAGATACCAAATGAACATCTAAGATGTAAGCTAGGGGCAGTTAGCAGCTACTCAATTTGAAATGATAACATCTCTGCACAACTCAGAAAATAATTCGCTAACTAAAAGTTGTGTACCTGTGATATCCAATAGTGGATGCCTATTGAATGAGCTTGTGAATTTCTGTTGGCACAACTATCAAAACATCAGATGATATATTTTCTGAGTGTGCATGCTTGAAAGACATAGGTACTAGCACCCAATAGGTGATTGACATCTGATGGTAGAAATCTGAGTGTGAGTCAATGTGAGTGAGAATGTTGAAGGTTGGCAAGTGGGTGTGTGGGTACAGGTGGGTTGTAAGGACTCGTGTTGATGATGGCTACTTGAGAATCTATGTTGGTGAAGGGATCCACTAATGAAAGACATGTTGTTGGTTGGACTACAGAGAGTGGGGTTTACCTTAGGAGGCACATCCCTACTGTTTGAGTAGAGAGATGAATGGTTGGCAGACTTTTGGTCTAACAAGACTTTAGGCACCTTTTAGAAATCCCACTCTGCTTGTTATGGAAAACTTACCACAAATAGACTGAAAACCAAGTTTGAAATCTCAATTTTGATACATTTGCAGTGGAGTTTGTGCATGACAAGGAGTAAGTATATAGAAAAATATCCATATGTCTTGATGCCCTTGAGTTTGTTTGAAAATCAAATGGAAAGCCAAAGGTTTAGATATAGAAATGAAACCAGTTGCAAGACTATGATGGAATTTGTACTCTTTCCACAAAAATAAAGCCAAAGCCATAAGGTGTTGTTTGATATTCTATATTGCAGGAATGGAGTATGCTCAAATTTCTTTGGACTTAGCAGTGTTTTTCCATTAACTGTTACCCTGAAGAATGTTGTTGTTTAGAGAATATAGATATTTTGTCCATGTTAAAACCAGATACCATTTGCAAGAATAAATCTAATCAGGTCAAAGTAGTAGTGATTCTTTTCCAGATATTATGTCCAAAACTTTCTGTGCGGATTGACCTTCCAACCTTTTATTTAATCAGGTCAAAGTAGTAGTGAATCTTTTCCATGCATGTGCAAGACTAACGACGCTAGAACATTGGCCAAGATACCTTTGGTATGTGGAATAATTCTTTTAACCCTACTATAAGACTGCGACCAAAAGAAACATGAACCAGATATAGGCCATGAGAAATGCCCAAAACCTCGGGAGACTACACAAGGATGATAAGACTCCACCAAACAGGATAACATAAAACACCATCCTACGTGAGATGCCATGAGAGTAGGCCATCAAACCAGAGTGCATCCCCTACAACTGGCCTAAGAAAGACGACCAAAATAGAGGAAAGCATCACATTTACAACTGGCCTCACATTGAGCCAAACATTGTGTTGTTAACACATTGCAACCAGATAACCCAAGATACAAATCTATGAATAAGGCACATACCCAACATAAAATTTTGATACATTATATGCTTAGTAACGGGAACGTAAAACGTTACATAAGGAAATGAACAAAAAAAATCTCATACCTCTTAGCCAACACACTGTCTGTTAGATTGCGATGCGGATTCCTGCTACCAAATGGGCAACCTTCGAACCTTCACTCTCAGCCTTGCACACCGTTTGGATTGTGAAACGAATGCAGAACCCTAGCGGGTGAAGTAAAAATGACTGAAACCCAACGAGCGTGCCTTTCTACTCATGGATGGACCCGATAACAATTGTTTTTTGGTTAAATAAAAATGGAATTGGAATTCAAAATTCCAATTCCGCCTATTTAGGTGGAAGATGATATTCTCATTTTGGGGGCAAAATGAGAATTTCAGAATTCTAATTCCATTTTTATTCATGGACCCAAACATGGAATTTGGCATTATCCAGAATTAGATAATGCCAATTCTGGTCCAATTCCTGCTACCAAACGAGCCCTAATGCAGAGTATACAACACTTTCAAGAGTGGTGGGAATTGAATCTCCCTATTCCATCTCCCGAGAGTCCAGAAATGGCCACAAACCCATTTTTTCGATTGAACTGTAAAGTTGAAGAGCCAGAGTATGTTTGCAATCAGGTCCCCTGTGATTGATGAATACATCATACAGTCTTGAAGCACCACCTGATATCTTCCCTCTAGAGTGAGGCTTAATCTTACTCAACGCACCATATTCTACGATTTCCCGGGGAAAAGATGAAGAAGAAGATGCCATGAAAAAAGAGACGCCATGAAATAAGATAAAAAATTCAATTGTAGTTCCACGCTTGTTCATCGTAAGAACTACGAAACAGGGATCAGTTGTTCTCCTTGGAGCCATCGTCTGTCATACATATGGGTAAGTTATGCCAAGGTGATTGCAAGTAATTTATTAAAAAATGATAGTTTTATACTTTGTTCTCTGCGCTGGAAGGGTTGGAAAATCCGTTGTCCACGAGTCCAAAAATTCATTCCCGCGAAGACGGTATAGAGATATCCTATGGTAATAAATCAGCATGTCTATTTTTTCGTTATTTCTTGAAATCCTTTAGAGATATTCAAGAAAACTTGTCTGCATTGGTCTTCAATGGATTATGTGGTGTATTGTACGCGGTGTGGATCCTGTAATAAACTTTTAGACGAGAAGCTAAAAATTAAATATATTTATTAAATGATGTGTTAGCATAAAGCTTGGGAAACAAACTAGCTAATGCAGGGGGAAGGACATTTGTCTATAGTGAGCCTCTTTCAAAGGCGTAGAGTTCCCCTACTCATTACGCCCCATTCTAATACACATTCATTTTTCCTTGTTACACACTAGGTCTTTAGTGTGATGCTTGTGAAGAATATCTATTCTTCTTATTTGTGTGGAAAGCTGGAATTTCATTCTAAGTTGATAGTATAATGAACTCCAAATATAATAGACAATAAAAATTACTCCTTTGCCTATCAACTATTCCATGTTTATATGGAAATTGTGGAAAGAGAGAAACAAAGGTTGTTTCAGGACAAAGAGATAAATATCACATATTTCCAAAACAAAGTTGAAGCTACAATTGTGGAAATTGTCAATAGTAGGTTAGGACAGATTTCACCGAAAGGGGCGCTTTCCATAGAATGGGATACTTCAATTTGACTTGTGTGGTATGGTTTGCGAGTAGCACCCTGGATTGGGCAGAATAAAACATGCAGACAATAAAAGAAGATTGGTTTCGTGGTCTGCTCCACAACAGGGGTGAATCAAGTTAAACTTTGACGACACTTCCAGAGAAAATTCAGGTGTGTTTGGTGTCGGTTGCATCATCCGAGATTAGAATAGAAATACTCTTATTTCATCCTTGAAAACTTTACTAAAGGTACTAATAATTGTAACACCCCAAAATTGGCATCTTTCAACCCTAACCAATTTTGTTGCATTTGTCATTCTTCTAGATCATCAAAGTCCTATTGTACTAGGCAATTCTGACTTTTGACTTACTCTACTCGACCTAAGTGTCAAATGCAGAAAATCCTAAATCCGCATTAATCATACATTATATTTAATTCCTAAATATCTATTGGCTAAACAAACCCTATGATTAAATTAATTTAATTATAAAGTCCTAGCACTTTAATTAAATTAAATTCACCCCTTTTAGCTAAAACACATAGTATTAAATAAATATCCTCATTTCAATAATTGAATTTAATTATTCAGATAATTGAGAAAAACACATTTATGAGGTCATACTTTAATTAAATATTCTCTCAAAAATCTTCTCTTCAATTCAGAAATAGAAGTTTTGAATTAATTGTGCTTTAAAGAGAAAGAAAACAGTTAAAATCATAAATAAAATAGTTAAAATCAAATAAAGAAAACAGTTAAAGCAAAGGGAAAACAATTTATTGTTTGCTTTTAAAGAAAGATTTTTATTTTAAACTGTCTTTTCTATCTGTTTTATTTCAAAAAGGAAACTTTCTATTCTGATCTCCTCCGAGTCTATAAAAGAGCTCCCATCTCTCATTCAAACCCCCTGGAGAAAATATACATTGTTAGAATACTGAATGGTTGCTACATTTTATCATCTCATTTCTAGTTAAAAACTTTCATTTGCAATAGAATAATTTCAATTTCTTAGAATAATTGCATTGAAATCATGTCTTAGATTAATCTTGCATCTTTCAATTCTTAGAATAATCTTGCATTTGCTTTTCCGCATTCTTTTAGTTCCCGTCAAGACACCAACTTACATGGATTGAAACTGGTCATACTCTCAAGGCAACCCTCCTAGTCTAGGGGGCACTGTCCCATTACCTTTTAGGATCTACCTCGCGACAGTCGCCAGTGGTTCTCATTGTGTCTGCCTACTGTCGCTTGGCTTATACTGAGTTCTCTCTCCTTGAGAATCTCCCTAACATCAGTCACTAGTGGTTCTCACTACGTCTGTCTACTGTCGCTGTACTATTGAGATTCCTCACATTCGTTACAGTTGGAGTTTGTGCTCAAAAGCTCTATCTATCGATACTCGGTCTTGACGATTCTTTGCTTTAGTTTGTACATAGCTTTTGGTCACTTTTGTGACACTCTGGTTCCTTTGCAAAGCCTCCTGACTTGACACTGATCCAACGCCATACGTCTGGGGGCAACCAAATCTATTTTGCCCTCCCAACATTCGTCATGTCAGTCATCGTTACTTGGGGGCATGGGTCCCCAATTTGATCACATCTTTGGTTTACACCCGAGTCAGTAATCTTGTCACTTCTGCTGGACAACTCGCTACTGACACAAACTGGTGTTTTTCAACACCCCAATTAAAACAGTGTTTTTCAACACTATCTTTGGACACATCTGTGTTTTTCAACACACATTGGATATCTCAAACGTAAACATCTATTGATAACAATCAAACACAATGCACTTACAAGCACAACGGTGTTTTTCAACATCCTCTACACATACATATTTGAAAAACTTTGAAATTCGCTGAGCTATGATTGAATCTTTCTTTGTATGATGTCTGTTCTCATGGTTTTCATTGATATTTTCTTTGTCTACTGCTTGTTGGTGTGGTCCCGATGATCTGACAACATCAAATAAACAGGGTGTATGTGATAAGAGCTCCCGCATTAAGTTGGAAAAGCTTCACATCCATCAATCGTGTTTATTTTTACATCATGGTGAGGTCAGAACTATCTCCTTGATTGTTATTGCTCTGTTTGTTTATGCACGATCGCACTCATGGTTATCTTGGCTTTGAATGCCTCGATACTGGTGTACTCTTGCAACATCAACTGGAAATAATGTTCAGGTCATCTTGGCTTTTATGCCCTGGTGCTTATGTTCGTTTCCTACATTTTATCCGATGAAAGTCATATTCATATTCTAATGGTCGCAGTGGCACTAGTAAGGATTGTATCGACTCCGATGTTCCAAAAAATGTTCAATGATGATGATTTTATGATGGGTCTCACAACCATGTCGTAGGGCTTGCATCTAGCATAGAATTGCATTTTCATTCTAGACTTGCATTGTGGCAGAAATTCGATGTTCACTTCATTGCATTCTCCTGGGTTTGTACATTGGGGAGTTATTCTTCAGAGTCCTGGTTTCCTCACGACTGCACAAGTGTTCGATCCTTGCTCTTGATTCTTCACATGTTCTCTTGGTTAGCATCTGTCACACATCTGTACACCCTGCATGAGATGTTAGTACCATATACATTACATTTACATTATCATTTATGCATTGCATTTACATATTCCCATTTCACACGTGCATTTACATAAATCATCTACATACATGCAACTTTGCATCTACATCAACATGTGCATCACATAAACTCATAAACATCACATACATGTGAATTTCATAGATTTACATATATTCAAAACATGTTCATCCATTTGCATACATTCTAACTCATCTAAAACATCTAAGCATATAGGAAACATCTCATAAACTATCAAATGTGACACATGCGATGATACCAAAAGACGAGCTCATATATATATATATATATATATATATATATATATCAAATGTGTCGATACAATACAAAATAGTCTATCTCAAAAAAATGATGGTACAATACACGAATGCCAACGCATCAGATACATTCTATGATCTCATCTATTAGTATATCAAATCTAGCTTTGGCCTTCTCCCTCGTCACCTGGAGGAGGTGGAGGTGGAGGCATATCTGGTGGAGGTGGTTCCTATGCACCCTCTGATCCTCTGACATATGAAGAAAATCTCGGCACCTGCAGCGCCTCATCAGGTACTACTCATGCATAAGCTACATAATAATAGGCCACTCGGGCCGCTGCTATCCTCCCTACAACCTGGAGCTGCTCCTATGTCATCCGCAACTGCCCTAGGAGCTCCTGAACCTCTCGATCTATGTCCAATAATCGTGCATCTCGCTTGACAACATGTACCTGCAAGTTTGTAACCTACCTCGTAAGCTGTCATACTCTCTCTCTCAATCTCCGCAGGGCCTCCTGCGTCGGTGATGGGGCATCCCCAGGTACTGCACCCTGTACTGGCTCATGTGCTAGCTAGTCCTCCTGCATCAGGTCCTCCTGTGGTACCTCCTGCTCCTGCACATCCTTGACCTGTGCAACCGTCCTCCTCCTGCTCTGCCTCCCGCTGCTGCTTGCACCGTGATCAATCTGCATCTAGCATCCAGGTATGTCCACCTGTACAGTGTGTGGACACGGTACCTACTGTGGTGGTGGTCATGGTACCTATTGTAGTGGAGGCACTGGTGCCTACTACTGTGGCACCTGTAGGTGCACTACATGTGCTGGCATGACCATAGAAACTGGGTATGTGAATCGTGGGAAGGGCTGAGTCATGAAATGATCCCTGAACTCTGGAGTCATCCCACCATCTGCAATAGTGCTCAAGTAATCCCATCGAGTTTGCGCTAGGGCTCATACATCTATCATGAATCGACCAATATCCAACTTGGTCGACCATCCATTCCTAAGCTCATCATGAAAATGAGCATAGGAACAATAATCCTGTGAGATCTCCTATGCCCGACCAAACTGTCGCCATACACGTGTCAGAGGAAATTGCTCAATAAATGATATCGCTCAACCGATGAGTGGCCATGACAGAAGCATGTATCGCAGCTGATCATTGGCATCATCCTAGTCCTCTGTCAGCCTCCATGGTCACCATGCCACTGCAACCAGATCATCGAGCTGAGCTTGCCACTGCTCTGTCTTACCCAGCGCGAGCTAGGTAATCAAACCTCTGTACCTGTATATGTAGGGTTCCAGTGGCTCCCTCAAATCCTCGCATATGGGTCGGGTAACAAACAGGTGCTCCCATGCACACACCTGTAAAAAATAGACCCCTGTCTCCATGCTCTTCGCCTCTCTATAGGCGATCTCGTGCATCTCATGGTACATATGGGCCAGCATACATTGACCCCATCCATATATGATTGGCTCCTCCAACATCATCTGCAGCATCCGACCCCAACCACACTCAAAACTATGCTACCCACGATTCGACATCAGATAGCAGTACAAGAATGTTGCCAATACCACGACCAATTGGTGCTCAGGACCATACTCTCTGATTAACTCCTCCCATGGGATGGCTCTCCCCATGACTAGCTCGTCCTGCAGGATCTCTCGCAGTGCTAGTGTCCCTGGTCAAGGCTGTACCTCATACTCTACTCGGGGCCCGTGGAAAGGTATCCTGAGAATCCTATAAATGTCCTCTGGCGTCACTGTCATCTCACCCTTAGGAAGGTGAAAGTTGTTCGTTTCCGAATGGAAATGCTCTACTAGTGCTCCCAGTAACCCATGTTTAACCCGAGTGTTAGGTATCTCATAGAAAAGTGATAGGCCCAAACTGTTAATGTGTGCGATCTCGACGTCATCCAGCTACTGGACCAACCTACTAATAGCGGGATGTTGTGACCTGAAGGCTATATTTGGGAACTCGACCTGCAAAACATGCAAACAACAATGCACGATCAGTAATCGACTCATGATTCAAGATAATCAATGTATACCTAAGCAATAAAGCATTACAGACATCCTACGCTACGGACTAATGCTGACGCAATTGCTCTTGGACGCAGCGCAAACTTGTTTTATTCTCAAACTATTAAATTTTCTCCATGCGAAGAAGCAGATTCTCGTGCAAAGAAGTTTTACGAGCCATGCGAAGTTTCATGCCTATTCGTGCGAGAAACCCCCCTGTCGAAGGGTTTCCCGCACGAGACATAGGTACCCTCCTGTTCGAGGATACCCACCAGCCAACGTGAGAATCTGCCTTTCAACGGTTTCTCGCGCGAGCCTTCATCATGAGCTGCGTGAGGAAACTAGTTCCTCGCGTGAGAACCCGCATTATAGTGTTTCAAAATGTGAAAAACAATGCAAAAATTGACTAAACTCAATCAAATTTGAAATTTTCGAGAGGTTACTCGACCACTTACCGAGGGTCCGTAGGTTGCTGGCCGAGTATGATGCCTGGATCGCTTGAAACAATGCGTGCTCATGGGGACCACCATTTTCACTCAGAACTCAATTCTCAAAAGTCAACGGAAGCAAATGATTTGAAAATGACCTTTTGGACTCATATAGGTTTTGACCTAATTTTCAAAAGTACTTCGATTTGCGTGAAAATTTCACCACTACCACTAGCTAATTTGGTCGCTCTGAATCCATTTTCGTGATCAAAATCAAAATCAAAATCTGACAATTCTATATAGCTCAAAATCACATTTTAAATTTTTTGGGACCGACGCGATCGGACGCTTGTGCAGTCAACTTTCTGGCGTCGCTTTCTTATCAGAATCATATCTAATCAACATTTCCTCAAATCTTTGAATTTTATTTTCTCAAAAGTAAACTTTGGTCAACCCTAGTCAAACTTCATCAACTGAACCTTGACATCACTCAAAATTGGTTCTGAATCTTCCAAATTCTTTCGTAATCAATTCTGAGTTCTTCTAGATCCTTGATTCAACATCTATCTATGATTTCTCGCTCTCAATCATCATTATGATGTGTCATCTTTCCATTTCACTCCCGAGGGGGCAGGATGATTACATCATCGAATCTATTCCTATCAATCCGATCTGAATTCAAAAGTCCTCATTCCTAGGGGCATCTCATCACTTGGGGGCATGTTCAATTTTTTGTACTTCATAGTCAAAATTGGATACTCCACAATCAATAAGGGCATCTTTGTTCCTTACATCTTTTCATATATTAGGTATTGGGGCAATCTAACTCGGATCCCTAAGGATCAAGCTTCGTTCTGGAGATGATTCTTGAAATCTCAATCTATTAAGTATCTGAACAATCTAACTCAGATTCTTGAGGATCAAGCTCCATTCTGGAGATGATTCTCGAAATCTCATCTATTGGGAATTGGGGCAATCTAACCCTGACTCCTTAAAATCAAGCTCCATTCCGGAGATGATTCTGAAACTCGATCTAACCAGTGTCTGGGCGATCTAACCTAGATATTGGGGGACTAAGCTTCGTTCTGGAGATAGTCCTAAAAATCTTTATTGACTATCTTTTGGGACAGATATCGGGGCAATCTAACCCTGACTCCTGAAGGTTGAGCCTCATTCTGGGGACAGTCTTGTGAAATATATCAATCTAACTAGTGTCTGGGCGATCTAACCTAGATATTGGGGGACTAAGCTTTGTTCTGGAGATAGTCCCAAAATCTCTCTTGACTATCTTTTTTATGGACAGGTATCGAGGCATTCTAACCTTGACTCTTGAAGGTTGAGCCTCATTCTGGGGACAGTCTTTGAAAGATGTCAATCTATTAGGTATCGAGGCAATCTAACCCGGATCCTTGAGGATCAAGCTTCATTTTGGAGATGACCCTCGAAAACTCTACTTGACCGGCGTCTTGGCAACCTAACCTAGACTTTGAAGAGTTAAGCTCTATCCTGGAGATGGCTCTAAAATCTTCATCAATCGATCTTTGAAATCTATTCTTCTGTGCTTCAAGCATCAGACTATTCTTTGAATCAATGCGTTGCTCGCACATCAATTCAAAGAGGGGAAAAATGTAACACCCCAAAATTGGCATCTTGCAACCCTAACCAATTTTGTTGCATTTGTCATTCTTCTGGATCATCAAAGTCCTATTGTACTAGACAATTCTGAGTTTTGATTGACTCTACTCGACCTAAGTGTCAAATGCAGAAAATCCTAAATCCGCATTAATCATACATTATATTTAATTCCTAAATATCTATTGGCTAAACAAACCCTATGATTGAATTAATTTAATTATAACGTCCTAGCACTTTAATTAAATTACATTCACCCCTTTTAGCTAAAACACATAAAAAAGGAATTAAATAATATTTAATTATTAAATAAATATCATCATTTCAATATTTGAATTTAATTATTCAGATAATTGAGAAAAACACATTTATGAGGTCATACTTTAATTAAATATTCTCTCAAAAATCTTCTCTTCAGTTCAGAAATAGAAGTTTTGAATTAATTGTGCTTTAAAGGGAAAGAAAACAGTTAAAATCATAAATAAAACAGTTAAAATCAAAGAAAGAAAACAGTTAAAGCAAAGGGAAAATAATTTACTGTTTTCTTTTAAAGAAAGCTTTCTATTTTAAACTGTCTTTTCTATCTGTTTTATTCTGATCACCTCTGAGTCTATAAAAGAGCTCCCATCTCTCATTCAAACCCCCTGGAAAAAATATACATTGTTAGAATACTGAATTGTTGCTACATTTTACCATCTGATTTCTAGTTAAAAGCTTTCATTTTCAATAGAATAATTTCAATTTCTTAGAATAATTGCATTGAAATCATGTCTTAGATTAATCTTGCATCTTTCAATTTTTAGAATAATCTTGCATTTGCATTGCATTCATGGAGAAAAATCCTTCATTCTTAGATTGGTCTATGGTTGTGAGACTCTCGTTCTAAGAGCTATTTCGAAACCCCATCTAGATAGAAGGCAGTAGGTCGAATCATACAGGCATGCAGGATGAATAACTCATATTCACTTCTGTATGTGGCTGATGAACAAGGACTATGTTGAAGTGTATGGTTGAATAACAAGGCCAATTTTACCACATACAATAATGAGGTCGAGTTTAGATCCCTTATCCATTGTCTGATTCTTTACATAGGGTCGAGATACAAAAAGATTGACATTGAAGGAGATTCAGTTATCGTTATCAATGCAATTAGAATAGGCTCAACGCAAAATTGGAAGTTAAATGCTCTTTTGGAAGAAGAAAAGAATTGATTGCTAATTTTGATCACTACACGGCAAATCATACTTATAGAGAAGGGAATTTAGAGGTAGATGAACTTGCGAACAATGCAGCCACCGACAATGACCTAATAGATCGAGCACAACAAATTAATGTAAATATCCATGTGGGGAGTGTGAATGGTCCTATGTTTTCTTTTAAATGCTTCTGGTCACGGGTTTGTTCAACTCTCTCCCCTGTTGTGTTAATGCTACTCATTGATCAACAACAAATTTTGGTTAGTGTGCTGGCAAGGTTGAGTTTTGATGGTTGTTGCCTCTCTGTTCTTGTGTATGATTGGCAGATGGTCATTGGGTGGAGGTTGTGCGAAGCTTAGTTCATGATGGTTCAAAAGTTTCTGAAGTCATTATTTAACAAAATTTGTATTTTTTCTCTCCACGTAATTGTTGTAGGTAGTTTTTTCTTGTAGAGCATTTTGAATTTTGTCAGTTTTGATGATACAAACATTTGTTTTATTCGATGTAATGCAATGTAACTTCATATTTTAATTAATACAAAACTTTTGCTTTGGCTATTTATCAAGAAAAAAAATCTTTTAAAAGATTTGGCAATGGAAATAACAACCCAAAATAAAGGATTTTCAATCGAAACACAAAAGAAACTCAAAATGAAATCATACAAATACACAATGATTTAAGATTTATCATATGAGAGCTACAAGCGAGTGTGTATAAAATTGGTCACTAAGATATGTGAATATATAACAATCAATGTGTTTTAATAAGATATGTTATCACATACATTCATAACTTACCAACGAAACTAGGAAAATACAATTCACATGTGCAAGTACAACCTACCTTAGTGTCTACCGAGGTAAGCTTATATTTTAGGTGCATATAATGTAAAGAGGAACTAAAAAAATGCAAGAAAATGAAATAATGCACCTAACAACCCCCACAATTTTAGCATAGGTGGATAGGAAAGATCGAAGAATGAGTTTTGATAAATATGTAGTTGTGTTAGGTACCTATGTTATAAAAATAAGTCCTTGGGGGAACTATAGATGGTAAAACCTCATACACGGGAAATCTCCCCTCAAAAAGAAGCTCCCCAAATAAAGACATGAATAGATATAATGAAGTAAACCACAAGGTGAAGTCTCCTACTTTAATGGTAAATGCTTGATACCAAATGGTGAAGAGAAGCCATAACCAATTATAAGGTTTGAAACCCAAAAATACCTCAGAAAACTTATTAAACTACTCAATAATCATATTAGCATAGAAATAATTACTATTTCATCAATATATGAGCAATAATTGCATACTTGTTACATCTTCCCATGATATAATGTCAATCAAGGATAATAAAATACATGATACATATTTTCACAAGACAATGACCTGGCCTTTCTTTTCCAACTCGTCATTGTAATACAAATAAAGAATACAATCTTTGGCGTCTCTAACTTTCATCAACCCAATGAGCATTTCCAAACCAAGCGACGATAGCATGGTTCAAGTCATTATTTTCCCAACGAGGAAGCTTAACATGGTTCAAGTGTTTTACTACCCAACCACGATGCTTACACTTCCGTGGAGTTCTTCCTACTCGAAGAACGCTCAATTTTGAACAAGAGACCCAACAACTTGGAAACTACATGCGTGATGGAATCTAATGCATGCCTAATATATCTACATGCATTTCATACAAGGATATGATATGACCTAATATCAAGATATGAAAGAGAGAATAAACAAATAAATATCACCCTTCTATTTCAATGGTACACATAGCACTTGGCAAAGCATGTAAATTATAAAACGGTAAGTAGAATTGGAAAAGGAGATCTAGAACCCTCTGATAACCCATACTCGAGAACTATCCTGAGAGGTAAAGCCAACATACACACATATAGAAAGAAACTACTTATAATATTCACTTACCAAATCATAAACACATCTCTTTTCTTTTTATGCAAAATAATAGAAGCCTATATGATATTTAATGCATTTCAAATCTACTATCATTCTCTGTAATATTCGTTATACATGCATTACTCCTTTCATGCAACATAATTTCTACGTGATACTTTGTAGTTTTTAACATGCAATAATGAAAAATGCACATTCTCTTTAATTTTCAAATTTCTAACTGTAGACACCTAAAATTTATCAGTTTCCTATGTGTGACAACTTTACTAATTTTCTTCTCAAATACATTAAATAATCTTTATTATTTAATTAATCGGTGTCTTTCTATTATATTCAAAATTCAAATTCATAATTTCCCCTAATTCCATCATTAATTTATTTTAATTGATTATTTAATTATTAAATTAATGTCTAGCTAATTTACATCAATTATTCTTTTACAAATTAATTAAATATTTTTTTATTATTTAGTTAATCCCCTATCTTTACAATTAATTAAATAATAATGTTATTTAATTAATACTTCTTCATTATTATTATTATTACATTTGTAATAATTATAATTAATTAATCAATTTCTCTTAAGATTAAAGAAATGATAATTTATTTAATTTACTAATTTATTCTTCTCTTATATTCCACATGTGCAATTAAATAAATTTCCTAATTTATTTAACTGGAATTGTTCTTCTAGTTTTAAGTAACACTATGTCTCAGTCTGACGATTAAATCACCTTTCTGACTACTCAATCTATTTTATTTTCTAATTCAATCTTTTCCACTGACTAACCAACCATCTTAATCATCTCTCTATGCAATCCAATCAATTGTCTAATCAAGTTCTGGTCACTCACTATCAAATGAATTAACAAGTCAATCAATTCAATCATGCACCCACTTCACTGACAGTTAGTCTCACTTCACTATTTAGTCATTTGAGTTCAACTCTCCCATCACTTAGTTTAAATCCTCAGTGTATTTCAGTCCTCTCATTAATCACAAAATCTTTATTGAAATCTTGAATTTCTATATAATGAGAGTTGATTCTCATAATTTAGAATAACAAACTTTCGAATTCTAATGTTGTCCAAGTGAGCACAAACTAAGAGACAACAAATTGCATTAAGAAAGAGAAGAACAAGGGAGATTCATTTAGTTTTCATATCTTTGTTGTTTAAATTGATTTCAGTATTTGATGTATGCATTTTAATGGTCTTTCTCTCTTGATGTTAGATTGGAAGACTGATTTTGAGTAATTAGGGGAGAATATCATCAGGAAAATCATGAAGGCTTTTAGAGTTATCCTCAAGGAAGCCACCAAATTGGTGGACATGACGGGGGACGAGTGGGGATTAGATTTCCAAATAGAGAGATGACAGAAGGTTCTAAAAGACCTATAAGTAATAAGGAATCAACGCTTCCAAATTTTGGTCAAGCTATATGAGGGGTTAGAGCTCAAAAATTTTGAAACATGGATCAAAGATATAACCAGGACAATAAAGGTCTATGAAAAATACTTGGAGAGGATCGATAAGAGACATAAATGAGTTATGGAATGGGTTGAAAAAATATAGAAGTTTATCATAGGTATAGACCTAGATTTGTATGAAGATCCATAAAACATGAATCAGATCAAATCAAAATTCTATATTCAGCAGATGCAATCTTTTGAAGAACTTCACCCCAACATAAGTGTGGTTCGATGATGGGTTATGCCTATTAGGTTTCATTTCTATAAATTTGCTTGCAATTCTTGTTACCCAAATCTTTTTATCTTTGTTTGAAATTGGTTTAAATGAGCAATCATCGTAGTTTTAAAGTTAGATTTGCATTATTAGGAAATTGCATACACTAAAAATTGAGAAAATACAACAGAGGTGCTAAAATTTGTTTTGCATCCTGAAATCTTGAAACCTACCAGCAAAGGCCTCCATGTGAACATTCACATTTGTCTTCAACTGAGTTTACCAAGCGGTTGTACCACGACCATATAGAACCTTGGGAATAACTTCGTTATTCTTTCAAGAGAGGAAATCAGATCTCGAATTCCTAGCAATTGACTTGTGTAAAAATAAAGCTCAATAGAAGTGACGCTAGAAGGAGGGAATTCAACTTTCTAAATTTTTTGTCGATGCAGCTATAGGTTCTTTCGACAAAATCACATAATGGAATCGACGCAAATGCTTTTTATTTTATATAATTGTACCACATAAATGGCGTATCTTCTGGTTTAAAATGATGCATTTGACAGATTAATACACCACAATTGTCTTTTGTTAATTACATTATCTCTATCACTTATTGTTCTATTTGGGTTATTTTATATGCTTCTAAAAGGGTTATTTCGGGCGATTTACGATTATCCTACAATTTTTATGGCCTACACACCAGATTGTTCATTATTGATGTCCTGACTTTACAACTCAAACTCTATTTTATGTTTGTCTATGCAATTTGATTCGATGCAAGTGATAGAACAAAGTGACTCTAATTATCTTTTATTAGCCGCATCTGACACATGCATTTGTCGCATCTACTAATTTAAAAGTCACATCTACATGTGAAATGACACAATCACTTGTCAAAGCATTAAAAAAAATTCATACTAAACTAGCCATTTAAAAAAAGGAAAAGGAAAGAAGAAATTAGAGTCAATCAAGATTCCACACGCAAAGTAGCTGCAGAAGAATTGGTAACTAATATTGAGTATCAAGAAATCTACAAAAACTATTCGGGAAAGGTATGCAAGAGATCTGATCAAAAAATTTAACATATAGGCCACTTGTTTCACCTCCAAAAATTACCTTATTTCAGTGTGAGGGGAGAGAAGAATTTGCCCCCAAGATCCCCATCATATGTGTCCCAGGGTGTTGTTTCACTTGGGGAGATATCCTCTTTGAAGATATACATAGGAAAAGGTGAAAACATGGGTACTCTCAAGAGGAATTTCATGTTCTAGGAAAGTGACAAGGTTGTGTGAGATGATGGACTACCAAACAATGGGTTTGAGACATTTTAATGAAACCTTTTTACCATAGGAAAGTTACTACTTATATCTGTTCTCGATTGTTATCAGACCAATGGAAACTTGTGGCTTGAAAAATTCATTTAAAATACACAGATCAAGTCAAAGTTTAGTTTTTTGTTAAATAGACATCCTTTGCATTCATGTTTCTTGCATCTTTATAACATTTAGATCTGTCTAAAATAGTCATAGACAAAATGATGCAATCAACTTATTCATTATATGCAAGTGAGAATTATTCAACACAATATCTATATACATGCAATGCAATTGCATTGTTCATGAGACACAATTGTTGATCATTAGTTGCATTTGTTACTATATTTCTATGCAGTTACTATAATCCTAATATGCATAATTTGCAATATTTATGCTACACAATCACGGTATCCATTCAATGCAATTGACTAGTAAAAACTTCAAAATTAAACAGCCTGCGAATTGAGTTCAAAACTTGTCATTAAAGTCTCTGCTCAGAATTTTTGTTTCTATGATTGGTACATTAGTTTGTAATTCTTCCATTTTAGGGAGTCATTCTTTTTATTTCAAGTGACATCCTTGCATTTAGGAAGTTAAATTCTTGCATAGTTATCATATTCTTTGCATATTGCATTGACCTCGTTCTAGATTCCAAAAAATTGAATATATATATATACAACTTTCATTTCATAAGGTCAAAACAATATACTTTTAGGGTCATCTTTCCAAATTAGAAAGTACGTCTTTTGGGTAATCCTATAGTGGTATTGATAATTATTGTGACCTCTTCAAATTCAATTATTGTCTCGTCCTGTTTTCTTGTCATAGACACATTTTGTTTTGTCAATTTTATCCCAAATTTGAGGTCAAGGTAATTCCCATTAACACTTGGGTGTTTCCTAGATGTATTGCATCCAAAATTTCCAAAGTCTCTATTCAGGTTATATTGCATACACCTTAGATATCATCTTAGTTTCATGCATAGTTTGCATTCACAAAATTAGTTTCTTTTATTGCATTTGCATTTCCAAAATCCAAAAACAAGCAAAAAATAATTAGAGTCATAACCTAGTTGTCATTATCATCTTTCATACTTAGATTGCATTTCCTTAGATTCATTCTTGCACATGTCAGTCACACGGTCAAAGAAGAGAAAAGACAAAATAGATCATAACAAGGACCCTATGTTTAATCCAACTAACTATATATACTTTACTGTCCCAAGGACATTATAATTAGAGTTTAATGCACCAAACACTCTACAACAAATAAAAAGAAAAAAATTGTGTTACCACAACTACCCCTATTCCCCCATCAGGGGATAAATTCTTAGTTGAGAATATTTGGGCACAATGCACACAAGAGGAAGTTGATAATGCCCTTAAAGAGACTAGTATAATGGCTATCATGGACTCATTGTTGTCATATGATCCAAATAGCTATTTTCACTTGCTAGCACAAAATGGGGCTAAATTTCATGTTGAATTTGACACATCAACCATAGTGGAAAACACACAAATCATGTCATCATGGCTTGTCCCCCATATCATCCTCACAAATCTCTTCCACCATACCATCTGGAAGCACAACTCATACCAGTACTCATGTCACAACATCTTCTACCTCACTTGGAATGCAATCCAATGGCCCTCTCTTCAACTATCACCCTACAGGTAGTGTGCCCATAACTACAGTTGTACCTTATATGATTTCACAAACCCATCTCGTGGTTAGTTCTCAAACAATGGAAAAAAATTCATCTAACATGATTCCCCAAGGTCCAATGCAAATTCTGAGAGGTATCCAACAAGGAGTGATCCCCAATTAACGTCCACACATAATTCTTCAAGGGGCACCATCACAATAACCTTCAGTTAACCCTAGCAATCAAAAGATACTTTCTAGCCTTTTAGGAGAATACATGGAAATTGGGTCCAATTATTCCAATTACATGACACACCACATTATGTCTCACAATCCGATGTGCCTATGTCATGTATACAAACATGGGATATAGACCCCTATATAATTAGGTGTCATCATATCACAGTGGGAACCCATCCATTGATCCTAACACAATGTCAACCCCATTGACACCCACTAAATTTCTTTCTTAGCATGTTCAGACCCTTCAACAGAAAATTATAAACCTTCAAACAGGTGCACCCAAGAGAACATTCTCATTCACTGATATTTGTCCTTATCCATTCAATAGGACACTATACATGTCACCCTTTCCAATGAACTTGGAAACGCCTAAAATTTGATAAGTACAAGGAAAAGGGTGATCCACGTGACCACATTAGGGAATTCTTCACAACATGTATAGAAGTGGCCCACGATGACACTTACCTACTGAGATTATTTCTACATAGTCTTAGTGGGTCAGCCATGGAGTGGTTCTTATTAGGATTGAGGAACACAGAGAGGGGGGTGAATCAGTGTTCTTGCAAAATTAACTTTATTAAACTGATTACACAACCATAAACCAAGTACAACTGAAAGTAAACAACTAAAATAGAAACAAAACATCCACAACATCATAACACCATAATTTTTATCGGGGAAACCTAATTAAGGGAAAAACCACAGTGGGGATGAAACCCACAAGTATTAATCCTATAGAAATAAGTTACCCTGATAGGGGCATACGTACATAATAAGAATGCACATGCATTCAAGCTTACAGCCTAGATCACAATAATCAAATAAAAAATAGTTATAAACCTTTAAAGGTACACTTCCATATAAGATTTACATCCACAAAAGGTTAACTGAGAAATAACATCAACAATGCCAGTACAATTCCATGCAAGTAAAAAACAATCTTCTTATTTGATTATCGATCCTCTGATCACTGATCCAACATTCACATACAACATATCTTTATCATATCCAACCATTACATATATTAATTAATAGAAAAACTCAATCTTATATATCAATCATCAAAGTTGTTCATTTTTTCAGTCCGCCTCAAGAATAAAATAGGTAACATGTGAAGTGCCAGCTAGATCTTTCATCAAAGCGTGTTCCTAACCTTGAACTAAAACATAGGAGTCATCTCTCATGTTGTCTCTACCACCTCCAACAATCAAATTGATCAGATCATCGATATGATAGGATCATTGATCGATCTAATATCCAACTATCTATGTCTCTTACTGAATTGTGCTAACCCGATACTCATAAGATCATAACTCCATCAAATGATGATACAAAGTACTATGATCTTAGAAAAAAAAATATATTATCTCTGGGAATATTCTCCTGCTTTCTCACATCAGAACTCAATCACATACATGCATGGATGGATCCCTATACTGAAACCTATACATTGGGTTTGCTATACCATACTTAGCCAAATCTATAGTAAAACCTTCAATATCATCATAATGTGACAAGCTAGCTCAATAAGGGTGTGTAGTTACCATCAATGACAACATCCAAATCCTTCCTATTATTGTCTCTTGCCAAAAATCTCCCCATTTGACATTGATGGAAACACTTAGCAAAAATGTCTAAGTATCCAAGAAAAATTATAAACTCCAAAAAGTATCTCTCCTTACAAAAAATTGAGCTCCCCCTGAGTTGAATATGTCATTTTTATCCTTATCTCTCACCCTTTGAAATCAATGTCAAAGGCTAGGGACTTCCTCAAAATTCATCTAAAAAATTCCTATACACCATTCGCTTATGTACATAGGTGTGCAAAGTATACTTTAAAAAGTTTAAATATGTTTAAAAATGTGCTCCTCAGAGCTCCAAAATCTTTGTCCCAACACTTGATGCTCTCTGCAATCTAAATATGTCCACAAACAACATATGCCAACCTTCACTAGTAAATTTTAGCCCTATTTTCGACGAGGATTTGTCGCAATTTAGACACCAATTGGTCTACAAAATGACCACTACTGTCGTTGGTCTTTTTTCGTCGATTTTACGTCACACTAAACCGTTGTCGATATTTTGACACACATAGGGTGGATTTATCGACGGAAGATGCGTTGAAATGTTTGGTCTAGTCTGGACCCTGCTTTCCACCGAGGTGACCAACGTCAGTCTAAATGTCGACGAACTCTGCTCGATTAAGACATCGAGAGTATAACATCAGCGTCAAAAAGCTAAGTGTCATGTGTCGAAAGTGCGACAAACAATGGTTGATCATGTCGTCGATTGTATAGCATCGGCGTCGATATGGTAAGGGCCTTGTGTCAAAATTTTGACAGCCTGTGCCATTTTTTTAATTTTTTTTAATATATTATCGTATAAAATATCTATAAATATATATATATATATATATATATATATATATATATAATATGTATAAAATATGTATGAGACTCTTGCTATTGGGATTAGTATTCACCTTTTGCATTTATAACCACG
>MU224154.1:343434-368101 GCA_018584345.1 Thuja plicata
AGATGGTTTAAAATTCACAATTAGCATATGACACTAAATTTTCATAGTGGATTGAGAGTATCCTATCCTATGTATGAGTTTAATTTTTGTACTTATTGATTTACATTAGCATGTTCTCAGTTATACTATTAAAAATTTAATACACTGTCTTACCCCATGTTCTTATGTACTTATGTCATTTCTTAAGTACATTTTCTGCTTAAATTTGGGAAAAAGATAAATTAGAATCGTCAAGAGTTAAAGCAAGTAACTATTTAAACTCAGACATTTGATCAGTTTTTCTGAAAGATGAATTAGAGAACCAGTCAAGTAAGTTGTATAGAAAGGCCAAGAAAATGGGTGCTTGATACAAGACAATTGGACAATCTATGAGTAAGTTCAGTGGATATATCCTATCAATAATTTAATGTATGGTTATTTGCAGACCCATCTCCCAATTTCTGAGATACGTTTCAGAGATGGGGATGTCTTTGAAAATTTTATAATTTCTAATGTATAAGGTTCTTTTGGCTGTTGTTTCTTATCATTCTCTAAGTCTCCAGACTAACAATTCATTCAAAGTTATACTGATCAGGTGGTGGGAACTTGATATTTGGGGGTAAGGCATAGTCTGGGAGCAAGAAATTGACTCGTCTGTAATGGGAGTCGCGAGTAAGACTTCACACGAGGTTGGAATTCTCAAAGAGAAGGCTCATCCTGGGCATGAAATAAGTAACCTTAATTTGGATTTTCTTTTTGAGTTTTCAATATTCCAATATACTCTATGGGTTTGAAATGTAAGCTACCAGGACCTCATACTCAAATTGGAAATTTGGAACTAAAATAACTTGAGGAATCTATTCACCCCATAGATGGAAAGAGGAGAGATATATTTCATGTATAATTTCCATGCTCAATAGGGAGGATGGGCTAACAGTTAATCCACATACTTAGGGTGATGCAAGAGATTCATTATTGTGACAGAGAATGGCTAAACTTTTAAAGTAGAGAAGAATTGTACTGGGCTAGATTTTTTATATAAGGTTTCATTTTTTATCTGAAAGGGCTTCAATTTTAAATCACATATGCCCTGCTTCTATTGTAAATGTTAACAATTTCTTTTTCTTATGCTATTAATGCTCTTAATATTACATCTATATTAATTTTTTTAACTTTTTAAGCACCTACAATAGAATTTTAAATAAGGGCTTTCCTACATGTAAAATTACCCATTCTCTTAATTTGTAGGATTGATACAACAAAGAAAAAGCATAAGTGTTGGATGATTTTAGATCAGCTTAACAGTCAAAATCAATTCAGAAGATACTTCTGTAGGTCATATATTTGCAATAATGCATTTTTCCTCATCAAAATGTAGGAACTTTCTAAAATCGGACAATTTTGCATTGGATAACCTTGCAGGAAACATGTGTTATATCTGGGGAAATTATTTGTAGCATCTTTCTTTTGGGGCTTTTTCCAATGATTCTTCAAAGCTGGTGATGGCTATGGCTTTGAAAATTTTCAAACTCTATGATTACAAGCTTATGAAAATAAGTAAGTTCAATTGGAATAAAAAGCCCTTTTCAATCTTTTTGTTAAGTGGATCAAGCTACTAACAGGCAGGGATTGCAGATTGTACTTTGACTTCAGCACATCATATATTGGGGCTGGAATTATTTTCCCACACTTGGTAAATGTGTCATTGCTGGAGGGATCAACCATTTCTTATGGCATCATGTGGCCTCTCATAGAGAAGCGTGAGGGGGATTGGTACCTTGCAAATCTCCCGCAGGATAGATCCCTGCATGGTAGCATTGGCTACAGGGTATATGAGTACTACAACTATTTTCTTCATCTATTAGAAATAGAAAATGGTGATCTCTTTGCATTGCATTGATTCTAAATTATAGTTTGCAAGTACAAAATGTAAGTTGTAACTCAATTCTGGGCTCAATCCTATTCATAGCACACATTCTCATTTTATTTGGTAACAACTAATTTTCTTTTTAAAACACATTGGACCAGGTCTTCATATTGATTTCTCTGATATTAGGGGATGGACTCTACAACTTTGTAAAGGTTATGTTCGTTACCTTCAGCTCCATGTATAGTGAATGGCAGAAGAAGAAGAATGAGAGCAATCAATTCCAAGCATCCAATGTAGACATACCATACAATGAGCAGAGGCGCACTGAGATCTTCATCAAAGATGCTATTCCTTCATGGATGACAGTCTCTAGATATTTAGGGCTTTCTACCATATCCATGGGGATCATACCCATAATTTTCCCTCCTGTAAAATGGTACTATGTATTAGTAGCCTACATCATTGCTCCTATATTGGCATTCTACAATGCATATGGGTGTGGGTTGACTGATTGGAGCTTGGCCTCCAATTATGGCAAATTGGCAATATTCATCTTTGGAGCCTGGGAAAGAAAGGGTAATGGTGGTGTGCTTGCAGGGTTAGCTTCATGTAGGGTAATGATGTCTATTGTGAGCATTGCTTCATATCTGTCATAGGATTTCAAGACTGGGTACTTGACCCTCTCATCTCCCAGATCAATGTTTGTGAGCCAAGTGTTGGGGACTACAATGGGGTGCATTATAGGGCCCTGAACTTTATGGTTGTTCTACAAGGCTATCAATGTGGGGTCCAAAAATGGAGAATACAGTGCCCCTTTTGCATAATTATACAGAGGTATGGCCATCTTAGGAGTTGAAGGATTTTCTTCCCTCCCTCATAACTCCCTCAAATTATGCTTTGGGTTCTTTGCATTTGCTGTAGTGGTCAACATCATTAGAGACAGAGTACCCAAAAGGGTTTATCAGTACATACCCTTACCAATGGCCATGGCCATTCCATTCTACTTGGGAGGGTACTTTGTCATTGATATGTTCATGGGGACTGTTATTGTATTTATATGGCAAAGGACAAATTGTAAATCTGCCGATGTCTATGTTCACCACTACCTCTAACCAGGAAAGGTCCTGTAAACAAGTCAGTTAATGAAGAGGGATTCCATTGGCGTAATGAGCAAGCAAGAAGAAAAGGGGCATTCTGAGAATCAAACTCGGGACCTCTATGAGATATGATAATAGTAATTTTAAAAGGATTAGCAAAAATGGAGTGTGTGACCCTTACCTGTTGTGCGAAATCACAGCACACGAACCCGCTTCCTCCCGCCAAAAACCCTTCAGCACACGAAATCGATCACAAGAAATGAAAATTGTGTTTAACACTTTTCTTTTTTTTTCTATATAATCCCGTGTTTGTCGATATTTTGACATTTCTTCTTAAACTTAATAGATGTCGATATTTCAACATTTTTGGGACCATAAATTTAAAAAAAAGGCGTTTCAAAAGCCAAATTGGCCTGCCGTTGAAAAGTTTGGCTGAAAATATAGGCCTAATGTACTAGTGCTTCCTGGTTCAATTAAATCAGGTGCATTAGGGTACTCAAAGGTTGCAACAACTTGCTTCAAACTTCTCAACAAAATATCAATTTTGGAACAATTTGGTTCATTAGATCGCCGATCCTTCCCTTAACTCTGTTCTCTCAGTGAAAAGTGAACCGATCTTATCATTTAGTCTTGTCACTTGACTCAAATGAATCAATGCCAATTCATTAAAAGGAACAAATCCTTGTGATAATTCTACTACCTTGGCTTCACTGTCCTTATGAATTTTGTCAATATCAGTTACATGCATGGATAATTGACATAAGAATTATACACTTTATCTCCTTCACAAAGTGCATCTTTTAGTTTATGAATACCAACTCCCAAAGAGTTCTTAACATTTGCAATTATAGAATTTAGCTAATTGAACTTGTTGGAAATGAATTCACTTAGAAATTTAACTAATGCAGACTTCTCTAAAGTCTCAAAGTGACTATCAATAGCATCCAATAATCCCTCAAGTCAAGACTATGTGTAGTCATATTTGGATAAATTGTATAACCTAGCATGATATTACTTAAGAAATATGTTTCCCTAGTGAAAATATTAGTTCCCTTATCATTAGTCTTCAGGATTCTGTCTCTTTCCTTGGCCTGAGCAATGGTAGAAAGTCTCATCAACTGATCTTCATTAAGAGTGTCCAACTAGATTGGACCTTGCATAATTTGCATGTTGGTGCAGTCCTTTTGTGTTTCTGAAGCGTCTCTTGCCTCAATATTCTTAATGACATCATAAGTTTTTATCTTAGCATCATCAGGAACATATGTGTCCATTTCCTTATTAATTTGAACTGTATCTTGATCTTTCTCTTCTTTCTTATCCTTCTCTCCTTCCCTAGAATTTTCAACATCATTAATGACATCATTTCTTTTTTGATCAATTTCAATGGTTTCATCATTCTTTTCCTTATCATCAATTACATAGCACTCTGTTGTAAAATTTAAAATGATATTCTTTGAATTTTCTACAATTTCTTTCAAAGGTTCCACAGTGAAAATAATAGGAACTCCTCCTATGTGTGCATTGGGTTCATCCTCTTTCGTTTGAGTAGGTGTATCAGTTGGTGAATCAAATTTCTCAATAGTGGTTTCCTTATCATTCTTCTTATGAATTATATCTATGTTATTTTCAGTGAGTACCTTGGTTGGAATGTTCTCTGTCTCCTTAAATACCTCATCAATTTGTCCCATCATAAGCGTGTTTATCCTGGTTTTTCTTCAGAATTCTTTCATATCCAAGTTAAGAATCCTATCAATTTCTTCACTTTCAAATACAACACTGAGTTGTACTAAGACCTTTTCTCTTATCTCCTTTTCCTTATCTAATGCAATCAATCTTCTTCCATCAAGAGTGTTATAGTGTTCATCAAGTATTTCTCTTCTGATCTCTATCAGTGCTCTTCTATAATTATTCAAATATACGATAACTCCTTCAATTTTCCGCTTCTCAACTTAATCATACTTATTGTAATATATTTTTACTTGAAGCAAAATTCCATAAACAATCAAATTTTTAATAACATCATAAAAAAATAGAATCTCTTACCAATATAAGTTTTTGTTCTCTTCTCAGGTTCATCCTCAACAATCATTATTGCCTTTGCACGTTCTAATCTAAGGTTTTTCACCACATCATCAGAATCGGGATCTTCATCCTTATCTTCTCCATCCACACCTTTATGGATTCTTTTGGGTTTTCCCTCACTCTCTTTCCAGTAGGGGTAATTTTGTTCTTATTTTTCATTGATTTTCCTTTTTTCCTTAAAAGTGGAAGATGTAGATTTCCTTGGTGAAATAGAATCCTTCTTAATTGTAGTAGTTTCACTTCTAGCTTTCCTTCCGCTTAGTGATTGTGCAAATGGAATTTATATCAGAGGGGCATCAACCTCCACATCAATTGGTTCAATAGTTTCCTTCTCCTTTCCCTTTTCCTACTCTGTTGACTTCTTCCTTGATTCTTCAACTTGTTCCTTAGTAAATCTCATCTTTTCTGCCATCAGTTCTACCTCTTTTTTTTAATCTTTCTTTCTCTTCCTATTCTATTGATCTTAGGATGAACTTCAATTTCTTTCTCATATAATGTATCAAACCTCTTCTTTGAAGTGTCAATTAGTTTTTGTAGGATGTCTTTTGCATAGGCTTCAATAAGTGGACCATCCACCTCATATCCTATAGGCATTACCCATGAGGTTATTGGTTCTACTGCCTCCATTAAGTTAGCATAACTGATGGAGTGATGCTAAGTATTGAATTGATGAAGATTGGTATATATTTGATGATAGGTGAATTAACTATTTGCTTGTCATTAAGATCAACTAATTGACTTAGTGTTTTCAGTATGTTCCTAGAAATTGTGTAAGTGAATCATGAGTTTCAGTATGTTTCTGAAGTTTGTATTCTAATGGAAGTATATGTCATGTGTTGTGATGTTAACTTTTCCATTGTGGCTTTTGATATGAAGAATTGTGTTGGTTATGTTTGGATGAACTCAAACTGGGTAACTGCTAAAATGATTTGAATGCTATCTCAAATTGGTAAAATATTTGGTGGAGCGGCCATAGGATATGATTATCAAAAATGTCAAGATACTATGTTTGTGATCACAACTCATATTGTTGACCGATACAACTAGTTTATTTGACTGGAATCGATATTACTAGAATGAACATGTAAACAAGACAAAGTTCTTAAACAAGGTATGAATATTTGTAGATCGGTGAAGAAATTTGAAGTGGCAATAGAATCGGTGATTATTTTCATGAAGTAGTAAAATAGTTACATAATTTGTGGACCACATTTGACATCATGTTGATCAAGGTATGCGTTTGAGGTGGATTCTTCAAGAAGTTTGTTTTGGTGAAATGAGTTTTTAAAAATGGCTCAACCACCAAAGTAAAATCTATCTGTAAGCTGACGGGGTTAAAGGAAAATTTTTTATGAGTTGTTAGATACATTGTATCTTACCTAAGATGATCTAGATTGTTCATATCTTAGATCTAGGGTTTGTACTTAGTCGGTGGAAGTAAAACTATATAGTGGAAAAGTTGAAGAAGAAAAGAGAGTTGATTGTGAATTGCAGAAGGATTTGGTGATAGAACAAGTAAAGGAATCAAGTGCAACCAAGATATGGAAGACTAGTATGAAGATTAATTTGAGAGCTTAATAGGATCTAATTATGTACAAGTAGTGAAAATTTTACAGATCACTTTATCTGTTTCTTTCTAACCATTATAACAGGGAAATTCCTTAACAAGGTGGATGCTAACAGATCTTTATTGTAAATCCTCTAACAAGGTGGCATTCTACTTGAATGTTCTAAAGTTCTCTAAAAAGACTTCTCCTAATAGGAAAAACATCCTAATAGATCTAAAGGCAAATCCCTTAACCGGGTAGCACCTGTAGACGTCCAAAAATATTAATATTAAATTATTTTTTATTCATCTAACTATTTAATTAAATTAATTAAATAGTTTCATCTATGGTATTTACATATTTTATAAATACTATCCTAATGTATTTTATTTAAATACATTTCCCTCAAAAATCTCCCTTTTAATAAATTTATATTTATTAAAATCCCTCCATGAGACTAAAATTCCTCTAAAATTGATTTAAATAAAATCACTTTATTCCCTTCGAATCCCACCTCTTGATAAAAATCCCCTAACCTTGATTAAAAGGTAATTTACCTCTAATAATGTGCACAATCCCTTTTGAACTTTCCAGCCTCACCTTCAATCTTAGCCACTCATCTCCCTTCCACCTCTTAATCTCAATCATCCATTTCCCTTTCAATTCTATAAAAGAGGCCTTCCTCTCTTGCATTATCATCTCTCATTTGTGCTATTGTTATTATGCTAGAATTTCTTTAGAGTATTCATTGCTATTTTCTTTGTTTTCAAGCTTAAATCATTTAGATGTTACATGCTAGGATCATTTGGTAAAATCAACCTTAGTTTCATTCCTGTTTTGCATTTCAAGTTCATAGTAGCTTTATAATTTTGAGAAGTTTGAGACTAGTTTACTTCATACTAGTTCTTGAATCCTTCTTTCATCCACCATTGTTGCATTTTGAATCAATCTTAATCATCTTTCACTTGGGGAAGTCTTGATATTGTGTTTGAGAGAGCACATTCACACCTCCATAAGAGAGCAAATCAAACAAACCTCATGTGTGCAACTTGTTTTAGCTCTATCTGATGATATGAGGATATTTTTGTGTTTTCATGCTTTATTTTATCTCATTTGAATCTTTGATGCTAACCCTCTAATGATTTCATATTTTTGTGAGTGATTGCAGGCTGATATTTTCCTTGTATACAATCTGGCATGCTTGGTGGGACCCACATCCCTTTGACATTCTATTTTCTCTCTCTTTTTCTTTCATTTCCATCATATTTCATAGATCGACGTCTGTGCTTTACACAAAGGCATTTGCACAAACGTCAGTTCATTCGACATCTTTGCTGAATAAGCATCTGCGTTTCAAGAACCACTGTCTCCGATATAGGTCATTTTTCTTAAGATTTATGCAAACCTAACCCTTCATTTATCAAGTTTCATTGTGTTTCGTGCTGCTTTTTAGTGTTTTAACATTCTATTTTTTAGCATAAGTCAATTTTACAAGCAATTATAATGTTAAATTTTCATTAAAAGGAACAAATCTTGATAAATCATTAAAGAATCTTAGTTATTAGGGTTTGAGCAATCTTAGCATAGGTTATTCTAATCAATTTGAGGAGAGAGAGAGAGAGAGAGAGAGAGAGTAATTACCTTTTCTGCTTTGTTTGTTGTGTTTTATGGCCTTGCAGGTACAATAGTGACTGTGCAAACGCTAGTCTGCATTACAACGTATGTGCAAATGCCAGTTTAGACCAACCACTGATCGACATTTGCGCTTCACAAACTAGCATCTGCGCTGATATTACATTTTCTATGTTTTTTGGCATATTCTTTGTACTCTATCATTTTTGGTAAAAACACAGAATCAACGTCTCCGCCCTGAATCAACGTTTGCGCTCTGTCAGATTTTACTTTATCATTTGCTAACAACCTTTTGAGTGGTTTTGTGCTAATAACGTTTGTCAAAGGCTAACTTTTTGAAACTACTAACTAGTTTTTTTGCAACACCGTTTGTCAAAGACACAAATTCAAAAGATTACTCACATTTGTCCTATAGGTTGCCTTAATCTAAATCGACCAACTGATCGTGCTTGTTAGCATTTTCTTTGATTTCTTAGGCACAGACTAAATAGAGGGATCTTTTTGTCTTATAAAAACAAGTGTTAGGGGAGTATGCTCTCTTCCCTTTTGGGTAGATAAAAAATCTAGACACATTTGCTTTGTGTTAAACAATTAAATCTTTGGGAATGAACTAAGCTTGTCTTGCATGTGTGTGGAAAAAATGATTTTAGATAGGAGAGTATGCTCTTTTCCCCTTATGGTAAAATAAAAAATCTAGACTCCCTTTTGTCGCCAATCCAATTTCTTTTCAAATTAACCTTTAGAGGGCCTGCCAAGGGAGCAATCTCTTGGGAATGACCCAAGTGGGGAATGAGCGAACCTGGCTACTTCTGTTCGACTATAATAACAAGCTTCTTTCAATCCAAAGAGAGAGAAGACATGAATATTTTCTACCTCTAATGCTTCCTTGTTTGTAGAGCCTCGTTGCCTTAATTTTGCTAGCCAAGACTACTCTCAACTGGGCGCTTGTAGGGCCTTCATGGTCTTAATTATGTTTACAAGACTGCAAGGGTGGTACATCCAACTTCTGTAGGGCTAAGAGGTCTGAAACTCGCTTGCAAGACTACACATTTTGGGTTCTTGTAGGGCTATACACCTTAATTTTACTTGTAAAACTATAAGGGGTATTCATGAATAGATGACCTTACTAAACACTGGTTAAAGTAGAATCCGACCCAATCTACCTTCGAAAGTGTCCTAATCTTTGTGCAAGGATCGATCCAAGTGGACTTTACCCGGATCAACTAAATATTTTACACCTAACATACATATTCCCAGGGGCGTTCGAAGCATGATTGTGGCATGAGAGGACTTATGCGATTCGAGCATTGAGTCTCTTTCAAAACCCACAACATGCCTAGTCCTGGCGAAATCCAATATCACTTTGTGTGAGGCAAAGGAATACTTAGCATGGGCAAAGGTTTTGACACTTAGCCAACTTCCTTAGGTAGGCTTTTGCTTTTTTAACATTGATCAAAGTTTGCACACACGTCCCGCGCTCCTCAAGGTTGCTTTGTCCCTTGTTGGACCATTTTCAACATTTGAATGACCATGCTTGACTCAAGGTATACTTAGCATAGTCACTACCTTGATGTGTGATTTGAAATTTTTTCTTTTCATTGAACAACACAATCAAGATCTTTATCAGCGACAAATGACATTTCAATTGCAAACATTTGTTCCCATGGTATGTCAAATACAGGAACACGTAAGAAAGTAAAGATCCCATTATCTCCCATGATCAGAGAACAAAAGGAAACCACTCGCAAGGCTAAACAATACCAACATATCCTTGATTATGTCAAAATAAGAGATGCAATCATTCGTAAATTATGACAAGTTATCTATAAAAACAAGATTGTACATTTTAGATGTAAGTATCACATGAATGATGCCTTTGTCAGCTTTGAACAATACAACTAGTAGGCACATCGCTACATTACCCAGTTGCTCCTCTTCTTATGATCTTTTAAAGTGCATTTTAGGAACCTCATTTTAATCCTCATCCCTAGGAATTGGATGATCCAACCAACATAGCAAGCATTCAATCCAACATTATCCAAGCAAATCCAATAATCCAAAAAAATCCAATCTTGGTGGCACATATTTTGAGTTGTGTAAGTACCTACATCTTAATCCAAATCCTTTCTAGGCTTCCTTAGCTAAGCATTGCTTAGGACATCCCACTTTTCCCTTGTAACCTCATCACCTTGAGAAAAAGGTTGGTTCGCATCGACAAAGAATCACTTCTTCCAAAGACCATAAGTAAGTCTTAGGTTGACACCATCATCAAATTTACATTAGGGAAATCAACTCATAATATTTTGTTACACTAAATCATCCTAGGTCCTTAGGATATCCTTTCATCATTTAGCATCATCCCCTAATCCTACATCCTAGGCATCTAGCATATCATCTATAGGAAATTTCATTAGCGTCTTGCATTCATTTGGTAACATCCATTTCATGCCACCCAAAACTAGATCTAAGAAGAGGAAAGATATGGGCACCAATTATGGTGCTAGTTCATTCGATCCAATGATAGACTATAACAATGCCATGGTCTCCTTTGACTCTCAGAACCAAGCACTGAGCGAACACATATGGGTTGACCCTGATGACACCCCTACTCAAAGTACCATGGAATCATTCATGAGCCTTTCTAGACATGTGCAAATGGTCAGTGTCATCATTAGGCATAATAGTCACACCATCCTTGCTAACTTCCAGCAAGAAGGAATCTAATTTCCATCTAGGATTATGCCACCATGAGTTGGACTATCTTTGAACATCCCAACCAAATTTTCCTATCCCTTGGTGAAAGAAATTTTTGATACATAACTCAGATCATCCCAAGTTGGATCCCTTATCCCTAATCTACTTCAACCAACAGCTACGCAACCCATAGTGCACACAATCACTCAACCAACACCACTTTCAATCATGGGACCCTTGGTCTCACAACCATCACAACCATTTCAAGCATCCTAACCTATTCAACCCGTTTCTTCTCAACCAACCATCGTCCAAACCATAATTTCTCAACCAGTCCATGCTCAGGCAATTGCCTCACAACCGCCAGTCATGCAAGCTACGAGCAATTCCAACCAGCTTCCCCCCAGCAATAATTTACCACTGGCATGCCGCTCATGGGAGTATCCAGCCAACCCTCCTACTCACAAGGGCCCACATTTCTTGCCCAACCAGAAGTCACTCAGCCTACCTCAGCAACATTCTTCCCATCGCTTGTGCAAACAAAAAACAATCCGCCAACCTCTCACCAGATTCCTCTTGTTGACCAAACCGCTCAAGCCACTTCATCCTCTAGTTGGGCCTATTCTTAGGCTACTATGCATGCACTTGGGATACCAATATAATCTACTAATACAAACCTTTCCACTTCCCAAGTGCAACCATCTTTTGTCAACCCCTTTGCCGCACAACCCGTTGTGCAACCTATCCAACATTAGCTGCCAGTTTACACCAACTACTTGGCCATGCCTCTATCTACAGCATCCCATGTCATCCCATCTCAACAGCCCATCATTCCTGCTTGCACCAACTACCTCGCTCCTTCCACTAGGAGCACTCATGTGCAAACCAACCATCCCACGCACAACACGACCCTCTCGCCAGTTCATGCGGGGCCAAAACAAGTCCCAACTACTTATTTGTTGTCGTAGCAAGAACAAGGATAGTGCCAGCAGTAGTACATCCCTCAACTACAATTTCCACCTTCGCAATGTATCCACTAATCTCCCTATCACACTCCTCAGTATCCTCCACAAAACCCTCCTTATTCTCCAACACATTTTGACACATTTCACGCACTTGTATCCAACATGATGGGAGGACCGCCTCCTCCACTAGTGAACCAAGAGTGGGAAGAAATGAAGAATTCTCTCAAGGAGCTCCGAGCCGGGACAGAGACAAAAATGTTCAAATTTGAAGAAGTGTGTCCCTACCCTTTTGACCAATCCATCACAGCAGTTCCCCTCCCCAAATATTTTTTAACTCCCAAATTTGACAAGTGTCGGGGGAAGGGAGATCCTACTAGCGATGTCAAAGAATTTTACGTGGCATGTCAAGAGGTCGCATACAATGATAATTTCCTCCTATTCCTCTTTCTCAAAAGTATGCGAGGATCGGCCCTCAAAAGGTTTTACAAGATCCCTTATGGCTCGATCATGTCCTTTGTCAAGTTGTCAGAAAAGTTTGTGACCCAATATACACATCTTGTCGAGAGTGAGCTATCTCTCCTAGACTTGTGCAATTCCAAATAGAAAGGAGGTGAAATCCTAGCGGACTATCTCTAGAGATGGCAAGGCCTTACTACCAGATTATCTTATCAACCTCCTGAAAAACATCTAGTCAAAATTTTCATTGACAATCTACACCCTAAATTGGCGCATCATGTCCACATGAACTATTTGCAGACGTATCAAGAAATCGGCGGAAAAGGCATGGACCTAGAAAAGGGTCAGATAGATGATGGAACTATCAAGTTGTACAAGGAGACGAGTCACGATAGATCCAATAATGATAGATCTCACTAATGGAATAAGAATAAGAGCATCGTGACTGATGGTGCCACAGATACCAATCATGTCCAGATTGTCATTGCTGGACCTAACATGCCCATTCGTACATATCAACAACCAACACCTACGTATCAAAAGCATGCATATCTAAAAAAACCTATGTATCAACAACAACCTGCATATCAACAGCAACTCACGTACCAACCTGTTACTACCCAATAGAGCACTCCAGCTTATCCCCCTCTGGGTGCAAATTTTCACACCAATTTCCAAAATTTTGTTAATCAAACCATGCTATATCCATCCCCCAGGGACAAAATAAACCTCGCACTCAAAACATACCAAAGTGCACATTCACCCCTCTAGGAGAATCTATAGACATCATATTTTAGAAGATGGCTAAGGCCAATCTAATTGTGTACCCACACACACAACCTTTTGACAAATCAACACCAAAACCTGCGTAGTATAGGGATAATGAGTATTGCAAGTATCACCGTGTTAAAGGATACACAACCACAAATTGCATGAAATTCAAACATTATATTCAGGATCTCATAGACAAAGAAGAGATCACTATCGATGCACCCACTCAACACTCACCAAAAACTAATCTGCAAATCTACCAAAACATGTTTCCTAAACACGACACTGGGAAAGGCCCTGCCAATCCTGCTCAACCCTCTAACCAAGGGAAGGGAAAACAATGAGACAAGACTGAAAAGAAAGAATACACTTATACATACATCAATTATGATCAGCTCATCGATTGTATCTCCCAAGACGAACCCTCGGTTAACATCATCCATATCAAGGGTCTATACAACCACTGTGTGGTTACCACCCACCGAGGAAGAATTACTGTCGCATGTGCTAGTGCCACTCCTCCTTCTAGACCACAATATAATTTACTTGAACACCTAGGGAATACCCCTACATAAATTTCCATCTTGGACCTTCTTTGTACTTTGCCTGTTCACCAGGAGATCCTCAACAAAGCCCTACAAGAATCTGGTGTCCCAACGACATTGATCCTACACAATTCCAAAACCTTATGGGCCACTTATCCACCTCTTGCTGAGTCTCTTTCAAGATAGCTGACATACCCCAAGTTGAACTAGACCGCAATCTCCCCCTCTGTATCGTTGTCATGGTCAACGAATTTGCCATCAAATGAGTCATGATACATAATGGTTCAACCCTTAATTTATGTACCTTGAAGCTCATTAAACAATTGGGATATACTGAAACATATATAATGAACAATGTTATCACAATCAAAGCATATGAAAACTTGGACGCCCTTGGATCCATTCTATGTAGGTTGTCCCAATCATCTTCTACCAGTTTATAAAATTTCCACATAACGACACTGAAGTCACCATCCGTGGAGACCCCAACCCTTCGCATACTATCATGCATTGGAAGCTTCTTTCCCACATTGCAATCATTGTCCTAGGATTGACATTGGCACTTCCATTGCCATTTCTTCTCAAACCCATTCAGATCTAGAGACCATCCTTTCATCTACCCTTTCAATGGTCAAGATCAACAACAAAGGTGTTGGAGAGTATAATTTATCAGACACCTTCACAGTGGGAGCCCTGCCATCTGACCCACACACTTAAGGTCACCCACCTAATCCAGGCATGACAAGACCAAAAAAACTTGAATCACTACAATTGGGACCTACCACTTTCATTTTTGATGGCACTTTGAATGGTCATGAGTTGGCCCCTGACATCAATCGGTGGCTTTATAAGGATCTGCCACTCCCAGACATTGGTCTCTTAGAACATTACAAGGGTAAGTCTCCTACAACCCACAAGCTGGTCACAAAAAAATGGAACTATCAAGGAGGCGGCTTGGGTCATGAACAACACAGGATGAAATATCCTATTGTGTCTGGCATATGAGAAGAATACCTAGGTCTTGGTATGGACTCTGCCACAACTAGGGGCACCAATGAAAACACATATGCCTATGGTAATTCCCTGGGTCAAATCGTTGAAGTCGAACACGTCCCTAAAGAGAAGATTGTGAAAGCCTATGATGATGTCCTCTATGATGAAACCTTCCTGGGAAATTCTTTCCTCTGTCAACTAGCCATCAACTTCATTGACCTTCCCCTTGTCCATCCCGAGCTCATTGACTGGGATCAACCGAGCATCGTACACATTGACGAGTTCCAAAGCGAGGAAGCACTCCTGAGATTCATGAGAGCTACTGAACAAGAATATTAATGGGGGCATGAATCAGCATATGTGTACAAACTAGATCCAAAGGCACACTATGGGGAAGAGGATGCCTTCAGCCACAAAAATTAAATAGAAAACAAAAATAAAAAAGAGAAAAATTGATCTCCTAGTGAAAACCCTTCTGGGGCGCTTTCTGATCGCAAAAAAGTTAAAAAAAAAGGGCATATCTACTGGAGAAAACCTCTCTGAGGTGCAAGAGGATGAAGGCCCTCCTCTCCCCCTCATCCATGATTACAGACCTGAGTAGTCATCGATCCTCATCGAAGAAACAAAACTCGTCAATCTGGGTACAAAAGAAAATTCTAGCATCACCTACATTGCAACATCCCTAACTGAAGGAGAAGAAACAACTCTCATGGCTCTCCTATGGGAATCCATTGATATATTTGCATGGGATTATTCTAACATGCTAGGATTAGACCCTAATTTAGTGGTGCATCACCTGGTCATGGACCCAAATGTCAAACCAGTAAAGCAGAAACTCTGTAAGATGCACCCCAAAGTGGCATTACTAGTCAAAGTGGAATTGGAGAAACTTCTACAAGCCAAAATTATTCATGCCATTGACTACTCAAATTGGATTTCCAACATGGTGCTAGTATCTAAACCTGAAAAATCCATCAGAATATGCACGGAATTTTGAGATCTTAACAAGGCATGTCGAAAGGATGATTTCCCCTTGCCCAATATTAATATGATCATAGATCTTACTGTTGGACATGAGATGTTGTCTCTCATGGATGATTTTTTAGGATATAATCAGATCCATATCATAGAGGAAGATCAACATAAGACAACATTCACAACCTCTTGGGGTACCTTCTGCTATAATATGATGCCCTTTGGATTGAAAAACATAGGGGCAACTTATCAACGCACTATGATGACCATCTTCCATCACATGATCCATAAGATTCTTGAAGACTATGTGGATGATATACTGGCTAAATCTATCAAAAGGGAAGATTACCTTGATGTGCTTGAGTGCGTATTTGATCAGCTAAGACATTATTTCCTCATGCTCAATCCCAAAAAGTGTGTTTTTGGAGTCACATCTGGAAAACTCCTAGGGTTCATTGTATCCAGAAGAGGCACTGAAATAGATCCAAAAAAGGTACAAGCCATCATGGAAATGCCTCCGCCAAGAACACTCGGACAATTGCGCAGCCTACAAGAAAAGTTATAATCTGTGCGTCATTTTATCTCTTAGTTAGCATATAAGTGTCAACCATTTACCCATCTCCTGTGAAAAGATAACAATTTTAAATGGGATCCTCACTGTCAAAAGAGTTTTGAAAAGATCAAATAATATTTGGCTAGTCCACCCATCTTGGTACCACCTGTGCCAGGTCGAACCCTCATCTTATATATTTCTACTACCACAACAACACTGGGGGCACTCCTTGCTCAACTAGATGATGAGTGAAAAGAACGAGCCATTTATTACATCACTCAGACTTTAGTGGGTTATAATCTCAATTATTCCCCTCGTGAGAAAGCATGCTTGGTAGTAGTTTTTGCCACTCAGAAACTTTGCCACTATATGCTCAGTCACACAATCAAGCTCATCTCCAAAGTAGACCCACTCAAATATCTATTATCTAAGACTACCCTCACGGGTCGAATGGAAAAATGGGTCATACTACTAAGAGAGTTTGACATTCAATACATAGACAGGAAAGTCATTAAAGGGAAAGTCATCGCCAATCAACTGGCAGAGGCACCTCTGGTAGAGGCATATCCTTTGGTCATAGAGTTTTCAGATGAACATTAATGCATGGTAGAAGAGCAACCTACCTGGAAACTTTACTTTGATAGATCCTACACAGCCCGTGGTGCAGGGATAGGAATACCTTTTGTCACCCCTCAAGGTGACTACTTCACTATGTCATTTAAATTGGGATTTCCCCTACATGAACAATATTGTAGAATATGAGGCATTGGTTGCAGGGCTCTGCATGGCTATAGAATGGAAACATCATATATATACATGTGTTTGGCGATTCCCAACTTATCATCAAACAAGTCTTGGATGAGTATCAAACAAAAGATGATAAGCTAATGCCATATAAGGAGATGGTTGACAAGATGAAAGAGCATTTTCTCCATTTACAAATAACATAGGTGCCGCGATTGCAAAACAAGCCTGCTAACGTAATGGCTACAATTGGCTCCCTCTTAGAGATTCCTCATGACTATGCACAATACAAATTCTTAGTTGAGAAACTCCATGCTCCTGCTTATGAGAATGATGAATCAAATTGCGTATGTGTCTTGGTCGGTCCCTAGTCCCTATGGTACCACGATATCCACACTTATCTACAAAATGGTATCATATCTCCTCATCTCACCTCAGCCCAATGCCAACACCTTATTCGAAGAGATTCTCGCTACACCATTTTAGCCAATGCCCTTTATCGTTGAGGCTATCACAATGTACTCTCTAGATGTTTAGATAAAAGCGAGGCAACCCAGGCTTTGCAAGAGCTACATGCTAGGATATGCAGTGCCCACACAAGTTGCATGGTCCTAGCCAAAATTTTTTTATGATAAGGATATTATTGGCCCACAATGGAACATGATGCCTGTGATTTTGTCAAGAAGTGCTTACCATGTCAACAACATAGTAATCTGATCCATGCTCCTGCACAAGACCTTCATCCTATTGTGCCGCCTTGGTCATTCACTTGTTGGGGTCTAGACCTCGTTGGTAAGATCACTCCCGTCTTGTCTGAAGGACACAAGTACATAATCACAACAATGGAATACTTTAGAAAGTGGGTTGAGGCAATTCCACTTACACTCACTACTGGGGTCCAGATCTAAAATTTCATCCTCTACCACATTGTCTACCACTTCGACATCCCCTCCACTATCTTCACAGATCATGGAACACCATTTGAAAATAAATATGTTGACGATCTGTGTGCGCGCCTCCATATCCATCACCGCTTTTCCAATCCATATTTTCCTCAAGGTAACGGCCAAGCTGAGGCAACTAATAAAACTATTCTCAAGATCCTCAAGTAGGTTTTCAATGATACTGGCTGTGACTGGCACCTCTAAATTAACCCTGCCCTCTCGACATACTGTACTTCTTACAACACTCCTACAATAACTACTCCATATTCTGTAGTCTATGGTGCTAAATCGGTCTTACCAATTGAGGTTGAACTACCATCATTGTGTGTGTCACTCAAGGACATGATTACTGATGAAGACTATTGGGTGACATGCCTCATGCAACTAGATCTGTTAGATGAGAAACGCCAATAGGCATATGATCACCTGATCATATATCAAAACCACCTTAAGAGAAGATACAATAAAAAGATTCACCCACAAAAATTCCAGGTGGGAGATATAGTCGTTAAAGAGAACCAAAAGGTGGGGCACAAATCATGAAAAGAAGTGCAAATTTGAAGTCACCTGGCAGGGCCCTTATATCATCACTGCATGCTTCGACTCTAATGCATATCAACTCTCCACTCCTGAAGGAGACCCTTTGAATGATCCCATCAATATCATTCACCTCAGACACTTTTATGCCTAAGGACATGGTAGTATATCCCAATTCTGAAAAAAATACAAAAAAAATGTAAAAAGTCCTGAAAAAATCTCAAAAAAAAAGCAGAAAACGAAGCTGAAAAAATGGTTGTCCCAACAAAAACTTGGCAAACAGACACTTGGACAACATCAAAAAAACTGAAAAATACTAAAAAGAAAATTTTTGTCCAATGGTGAAAACATGGCAATCAGGCACCTTGGGCAAGTATGGGTGATGAAAACCTAGAAATAGACATCACACGTAGTGGACCGTTCCATTATCTATCAAAATCTCATTCCCTCCATCCTTTGAATCCATTTCATTCCAAAACCCATATTCCGTGGGTGTTCCAACCTATCGCACACAACAAAATAGCATGATCCAATCACATCTTGTCTCGCCAGAGATCTTTGTACATATTTGCTTGTATTTAATCACAAAATTTTGTGCTTGTATATTCGTGTCTTGTCACATCTCCTCTCCATTGCGCTAACACTCTGAGCCTCCATCATCCTAACTTTCCTTGCCCAGTCCTTTGTGGTTCGCCTGTGCGGTTCCTCAGTTGCAAATGGCACACACCAAAAACATGGGTCCCATTGCATTTTTGTTAGGATTATTGCATTTACATACATTGCATAATAAAACATTTACTACATATTAAATGCATCCATTACATTTCATCAAAAATACAAAAATATATACAATGTATAAGCATACATCTAGATACATACATCGAAACATCTCATCATGCATAACCACAACATAGCATAAAAAATCATAAATCATCACATCATGTAGCATCAGTGTCAATACTCATATAAGCATATGCATCATACATCATAAGAGATCAACACGTAGAATCACATAGATCATCATCGGTCATATGTATATATAAATCCATGTCCAAAATAATCAATGTATGTCATCAATAAATACATTTCCATGCACCCAGGTGTTGGTATACATATATATCTCATCCAAAAATACAAAAATGTATGTCATGATCCTCTAAAAAATCATGCAGGTGGCTGTGATGGTCCCGCACCTGCTGGTGGTGGATGCGGTGGCATCCCCACTGATCCTTGTGAGGCCTGCCTTGTACTCTGTTGGTGCTCAAAAATGCTGAATTGGATTTCCTATGGACTTTCCAATCTAGTGATGAGAAAAACAAGTGATTTTGGCCAACTAACGGGAATGATCGATTATGATCCTCTTCCCCTACACTTCTGGCTTTGTAGGACCAAGGCGGGTGAACCTTTATCTAAATAGGATTTTTATAGAAGATAACTTGTGATTGGAACTTCTATCTCTCAGAGTATGGCAAAGTACTATTAAGATCACAAAACTGAAAACATTGTATTATATAAAATGTTCAAATGTAATCTTCCAAGAATTTAAAGAATGTTTGATGGATTTAAGATATGAACTGAATAGAGCATATGGATATAGTATCTCAAAACTTTAAATAATGAAACTATGACTATAATCCAATAAACAAGAAAGACTAGTGCCTTAATCAACTATGGGCAACAGAGTCAATATCATTCCAATCCTATGTTCAACCTCAGAGATAGTTTTGCAAGAAAACTTATCACTTCAAAGGTGTTATGGAAAGTACATGCAACATAAAATAAATACAGAGATATATCAAAAGGGTAATACTTCTCAGATGATAGACCAATTGACTAAGGCCTCAATCAAAAAAATTTAACCATGCAAAATGAGAAAACAAATTGAAAATATAGACTATGAATCAAGTTAGGAAGCGTTCAATCCAAACTGTCACTTTGAAGAAGTTCTATTGGTTTATCTAAGGGACTAATTCTAAAATAATAATGAAACAATTGCATACATGAAGGAAAAGGACTTATCTTTATTGATTATGAAAATAGTACAATAGAGTTCACATTTGCAATTATTGATCCATCTAATCCATCTATCAAAATTATATTATTGTTGTATTGTCCTCTCTTTACATTTTACATTATGTATATATATTTGTTTGAGTGGCTTTCACACCTTTTTAGGGTGAAAAGACACAACTCTTATTACAAATTATTTGAAAAAATAATAAACTAACTAAAAAATAACTACCTAACTTTCAGATTTGGCTTTGGTCGAAAATCCAAAACACCTTGTGAAAAGCTAATATTTTTGCTGGAGATAGGAAATTTGATTTCCGGTCATTTTTAGATTTGTCAAATTCGACCATCTTTATACTCTGTCAAAATCATCTTTGTAGCAGGTCTAAATTCCAGTATTTTCTGAAGGCTTCGATTAGTTAGTTCTATTTATTTGTGTCATAAAGCTTCCTTCCTTTGATCTTTTTTTTTAAATGGAGAAACATGATTCTTGATAATGGATTGGGACTTCTAAATTATCAAAATTTAGGGTACCACCATACTCTACGATCAAGACCACTTTGTGTATGCTGGTTGTCTTTGGCCCTCTAGTACTGCCTCGTGATATAATGCCTGATACTGGGTTGCCTCTCTTCCAGCCCTAGTTGCATCTCTGTGCCTTGCAAAGGCCTCTGAAACCACCTGAACCATTCCTCCTGCATTGGCTTCCTAACGCTCGATGTCTCTCTCTCCCCTGTATGTCTCGGCCCACCTCTGTGCTGCATCCCTCTCTGAGGTCAATGCGATAACCTTCTCCGTGGCTTGATCCATCTGCTTTGTAAGAGTCCCTAGCTGATATGTAAGTAGGTCTATCTTTGTTCGTAGCTCAATGACATCCTGTGTCAGTCCCTCCATCGAGAACTCTCCGAAGTCAACCCTGCCCTGTAAGGTGTCAAGTGCACCCTCAACCCTATTTGCCTATTTTGTCTCCGCAGCTAATAATCCAAAAACCCAAGCCAACTTTGCCTGTATACTGGTCTTTGATACCTGTGTCATAGCCTATAGCCCTTGTGTCCGTCCAAGCTCTGTCTGCAGGCTATCTTGCTTTGCGACAATGGTATCGTGTGTCTCCTGTGACACATATCTTGCTGGTGGCCCCTGTGGTAACTATCCCTTATTGGCACCTGAGGTGCTTGTACCTGTCCCTCTCCTAGTGGCCTCTGTGGCCCCTGATCTTGTCCCTCATCCTCTCCCTCTTGTGCCTCAATCCGTGGATGAACTTGCCTCATGTGCCCTGTTGTAGATGTCTCTAGGGCGTCCTCAATCGTTATCCCGTCATTGACATCTATATCACTGATCGGCTACTCATGATAAGCCACCTGTACCAGATCTGTCAATCATAGGGGTGTATGTGTTGTTGGAATTATATTGGAATGATGTACTGAGATGGGAGGGGTGAATCAATACATTAAAAACTTTTTCTTGGTTAGCCCATTAACCCTTAATCATCAGTTTGTAATTTCTTATCTAACTGTTCATCTTTCTTTATGTATATGCAATCATATCATAAGTTCTTTAATATGTAACCATAAAAGAAACATTTATGAAAATAGATAACACAAGATATGATATCATAGAAAAATCCTATTAGGAAGTAAAAACTGCGGTGGGGATTGTTACCCATAAGACTTCACTATCTGCAGATAATAAGGGGCCGGTTAAGGCTTAAAATTGGTCACTTATGATGACTTACCCTGTTAGGAGTATTACAATGGAGACCTGTTAAGATCCACTTCGTTTGAAGCTTTAGCAACACTCTTAAGTGTGCACTCTGTTAAGAGATTTGTAAAGAACGGTTAAGTCCACCTTCTACAAAAATATTTTAGATGTGATGCACTTGTTAGAATGCAACTAAATAAGTCTTTGATCTGATGATGTATGCAATCACTAATTGCTGATAATAGATCCTATAAAGCTTCATATATATAAGTAATCATCCTTCCATGATTGAATAATACCTTTATTTACTCGTCGATATCCTCTATGTGTTCTTGACAACTGATGTGATCTGTTTCTAAACTTTGCATGAATTCTGTCTTATGCTCCTTAGATGCTCTTCGTGGCTATCAACAATAATAAATTCATATTTCACAATTGATTTGAACATCTATTTATACTAGATTTTGGCTCAATTCTTGATTCACGCTTCGCAAGTTAACTCTAAATCCAAGGTTTAAAACATGACCTTGATCTTTAGTTAGATATCTTTTAGATCCATTAAAATGCTTTAAAAAATTTACATAAAGCTTGCTTGACCCTTAAGTTATAATTTAAAACAAATTAAAACTCTATAAATAGAATTACATAACTTTATCTGACGTGTAAAACTCAGATCCACTATTTGCGGGCTCTCTAACTGATTGTCGAGTCTGACGGTTGGTTTTCTTTGTCGTCGGTGTTCCTTTATTGAATTGGTTGTCGAGTATGCCTTTTTTATTCCCATCAGTTTTGTTCTCAAAACTGTGTCATCGGTGATGTTCTCAATGTTATAATATTGACCCATCGGTGATGTCCTGTTCACTTCATCTATCCAACACTTGTTAGTGTTTGTTGGTCAATTCCATACTTAGCATTTTTCATTACCTCTGTGTTCTGTCCGATATGCTCACTGATTGTCGGTAATGCTTGTAGCTATGATCTTTGTTGATGTTTTTCACTAAGTGTACTAATGGAAAAATTAATGTCGTCATGTGTAGCCCACCAAGTAGCATACTCTGCAGTCATCCCTACATCCACTATATCAGGCCTAGATACATAATCTACCTGTACCAAATTCCTCCATGTCACTCTCACTATACTAACGTTTGTATACCTGCCTCATACTCCAACCTCCCTGGTGACATGAGAATGCAGGAGATCCTCTACCACCACCCCCCTGTTGTAAACCAAACTGCCTCATAACCCATCATGGCTTGTATCTCTCAATCTAGTGGATGGTCCTCCCCAGTAGGAAGCAATCTGTCTGAATATAAGAGAGATATAGAATGTCCTCAAAACCATCCTCCACCCTGTTGACAGGACTTTGTGACTGGCCTTGCCAATAGAGGTAAGTTGTCACCGGGTACCGAGGCACTGGCCAAATTCGCCTATAAAGGTTTTCCGGGGAATAAATTCTCCGGGCCTTCAAGGACCCGAGTGTCGGGTCTCAACAGTGCGGGAGCTAAGTTTGGTGTGTGACTATTTTTTTTGAGGGGATAGCTGGTTTTCTTGACTCATCTTCTCTGAGGATTTTGGTAAGTTGGGGTTTCCTACAAGCATTTAGATTATCGAACAAACTTTAAAAGATATGTCAGGGTTAGCGTGTATCCATTCTACTGAAAGTTATGCAAGTACATTTAAAACATCAACCATTCTCTAATGAACTATACTAAATACTAAACATATATAGAACCAACAATTCATACATGTTCAATAGCAAGGGAAAGAGGTTGTTAATCTACTTAAACATTAGAGAAAAAGGACATCAGAAACATACAACACAAAAGAGTGTTAACTCAGAGATCAAGACACCAACAACATCATTGCAAGAATCCTTCCTTCTTCATTAACAGTTTTCCAGCATGACTGGTGTGTACATCAACAACTCCAAGAGAGCATCTATTTACTAAGAACCACTAAGAACTACTGAGCATTAAGATCTGCGACTACAAGAAATGAAATGCTAAAAGCTAATAGTATGGACTGCAAAATCATCAATTTCACCGACCCTTGAAATGAGGTTGGACTTGTTATTTATATACATACTTTCCATAAAGTTAACCTAATCTAACTTTACTCTCAACAATAAAATACAATATCCGGTGGACGGTACTACTTACACCACTTTACAACTACCTCGAAAAGAGCAGAGGTCATACATGTCAGAAGAATAAGACAAGAAGAGAAGTATGGAAGAATAAGCATCGAGCAGAGTGTTGGAGGGAAAAGAGAAGAAATCTGATCTCTCCAAAGTTCGAGGCTGCATGCCTCATCAATGCACTATGTGGCTTGCTGTCTTCAATGTGCCAAGTAGTTAATGCTTTTCTTGATACTCATACTATCACTGTAACACAATCTTAAACCTTATGCCAGACTAATTATAGTAGTTGCCAACTTTTGCTAGATGAGAGAAAACAACTTTTGAATATTCCTAGATGCTTTCCTAGTTGAAACAACATTTTTTCTTGAAAACCAGTCAAAGAATTATGTGGCCTACAAAGATCACATGGATTTTTAATATATATATATATATATA
>MU224154.1:383962-394615 GCA_018584345.1 Thuja plicata
ACTATATATACGCATTCTCTATGGCATCCATAATATGTTTAAAATTTGACTGCTACTTCAGGAAGGTTTCCTATATTTTGACAACTCAAATTTAACCACTTTATTCATTTGCACTGAAGGAAGTCCCATAACAAAGTGAAGGCGTTCTCTGCGCTCTCTTACTTACATACAAGATATGTCCAAATGAGAGAATATTTGTTACTCCCTATATAGAAAATTGTATTTGTATGAATTATCAATTGTCATTATATTAATAATGCTTGATGATAATAATAGAGAAGAATAGATATCAATTGTTTATAGGCCATTCAACATTTGATCTCATCAATTTAAATCATCCGATCGAAGCTACAATCATTAACAATCATCAACTATGCAACATCGAAAAATCAATTGAACATCATTATAAAATTCACATGATTAAAAATAACATGAAATTATTTTCATAAAGTCGAAAATGCCAAGCAATTTACTAATTATTATATCAAAAATAATGTCTAAAATCGTATCGATATAAGTTGAGGTCCACCCGACCCCGTCAACAAGTCAAAAAGTCGCTACAATGATCCTAGAAAATAGCGGTCTCAAAGGGAGTGGTGACAATATGCTAATGAATATTCTCTTTATACAGAAAAAGAGCCACAACTGAAAGTGGAGAAACCATGTGCTCTATTATATTCTCTTATACATTTTGCCAATTTTTGAGTATAAGCTAGATATGACGTTCTTCCCCTTTCTTCACAGTCACTATGAACCCATTCTTCAATGCATCTGACGGAGCCCTTGGAATCAACTCGTAGATAGCCTACTGTGCACGATTCACTTCTTGTTTACCAAAAATTAAAATGGTAACCATCCATTGTCCAGGTTCCACTTGAGTTTGTATCAAGTCCTTTGGAGGAAGGAGAATCCCAAGTTTTTCCTGGCTATCGGAAGTTTCTATTAGAGCACAAATTATGATTGCACTTAATGTGCCTTGTGTTTTGAATTAATCAAACAAAATTCAGTTGTGGTCATCAAAATCAGAGCTTCTGGAATTGAACGGGACATACTCATGGATTCCACTCACTGCATCATTGGGCAGAATTACTGACATTAAATATGACCAGTAACTAATGTCATTCACATCTTCAAATACTTCCCCAATTACAGCAGTAACCTCTGATGGAAGACTCTGCATTTGAAGAAATAAAAACATCTTTTGGACAATTTTCTATATATGCAACAATATTGATCAACTTTTGAGGCATCATCTCTATTCTGATCAAAAGAAACTTAAGTGTAATAGATAATAATAATAATAGAGAATTACAGGAAAACAATTACAGAACAAATAGGTGCAAATATACTCAATCTTGAAAAAAGAAATAATAACAAATATATTTCGCTTGGGAGAGTAATTTTATATTAATATATACCTGCAACCAGGGAATGCAATCCTGTATAACCTCTGGCCTCCTGAAAGATCCAGATATTTCAATTCTTCAGATTCTTCCAAGACTTGAAAATTGTGCAGCTTCCACCAATGACAAAGGATAACCCTCTCTAGGCAGCTCACACTACCCAGACTTTGTAACTCAAGCCAAGAACAGTCTCTGATGTCCAATATTGCAAGCTTTGAGGCCATACCAAAGTATGCTGTTACTGTTTTTAGTCTTCCACAAGATCGTGCCTTCACATGTCTCAATTCCAACTCGATCAGATTTTGCATAGATTAAAGGTGGAGTTACTTGAGGCTGGGAAATTGCTGTACATAAATTGAAAGGTTGGATACACCACCTTCTCAGCCTAAGCAATGCAAATACTTCAATTCTTCTAACTCAATACCTTTTATGCTCTTCAAATACCAGCATTCATTAATGATAGTCTCTCAAGCAAACTGATTTGTTCGACAATAAAGCTCCCCTTCTTCATAGTAAAGCTCCCTGATACTGTTTCCAAGTTTCTACTATAAGCAATTAATTCAAGTTGCTGGCATCCTGTATGTCCAATGTTGCAGACTTTGGAACCATTTTTAATCAAAATTTCTTGATATCTTCTTCACTTCAACACAAACCCTTACTGTAAGAGAACGAAGTGCGCTGAAGCATCTCAAATCCACTTCAATCAAATATTTCATGGATTCAAGGCGGATAGATTGAAGATTGGGCAAACTCTCACCAGAAATTGAGAGCTTGGTAACACCTCCTTAGCAGCCTGAAAGATGCAAAGATTTGAATCCTTTTAACATCTCAATACAATCCATATCCCGCATTTTCAAACATCCATTAATGCTAGCGGTCTCCAAACATCTCGGACCTGCAAATCTTGGCTACAGTATAAGTCAGTGGAATTTTTAAATTTTCAGTGTTGCAAGTTTTGTAACCCCAACACTTCCAGATATTATTATCAATCTTCTACAAGCTCTTATTGTAAGAGGCTTTAAAGCTGTTACACACATCAAATACAATTCAATCATTTTCCATGCATTCAAGTGTGGATATATTCAAGATTGGGGCAATGCTCTCCAGAAACTGGAGACACCTCCTCCTCTGCCTGAAAGATACAAAGTTTTCAATCCTTTTAAATTCTCAATACCATTTATGGTTCTTCAGATTCGGGCATCCATTAATGATAACCTTGCAACTCAGACCTACTAGACTCGGAAACACCATAAGTTCTAGGCATTTCTCAAATTTCAGTGTTGCAAGTTTTTTAGCCATATGAAAGCTCCCAGATATTCTTATCAATCTTCTACAAGATACGAGTGTAAGAGACTTTAATCCTGTTATACACATCAAATCCACTTCAATCAGATCTTCATGAATTTAAGGTGGATACATTCTAATTTGGGGCAATGCTCTCCAGAGATTGAGAGCTTGGATACACTTCCTCATCTGCCTGAAAGATGAAAAGATTTCAATCTTGCTAACTTCTGAATACTATCTACAATCTGCAGCTTCGGGCATCCATTAATGATCACCCTCTCCAGGCAACTCAGACCTGCAAGATTTGGAGACATTATAAGTTGTGGACAATTCGCAATTTCCAATGTTGCAAGCTTTATAGCCCTATCAAAGCTCCCAAACATTGTTATTAAACTTAGACAAGATATGAGTGTAAGAATCTTTAATGCAGTTACACATGTCAAATCCACTTCAATCAGATTTTCCATGGATTCGAGGTGGACATATTCAAGATTGGGGCAATGCTCTCTACAAATTGGGAGCTTGGATACACCTCCTCTGCTGCCTGAAAGATGTAAAGATTTCAATCCTTCTAACTGAATAGCATTCATGTCCCGCAAATTCCAGTATCCATTAATGATAGTCCTCTTGAAGCAGCTAAGATCTTCTTCAAATATCCTCGGATGAAATGTCTTCAGATCAGATGTCTCCTTATCAAATACCCCTGTGAGGGTTCTCACCTTCCGGCTATAAGTAATTAATCCAAGCTGCCAGCATTCAGTTATGTCCAATGTTGCCGGCTTTACAATCATATCAAAACTTCTTGAAACTTTTTTCAATTCACCACAACACCTAAATGTAAGAGAATTAAGTCTCGTAAAACTTATCAAATCTAGCTCAATCAGATTTTCCATAGATTCGAGGTGGAGAGATTCAAGATTGGGACAATGCTCTCCGCTAATTGATACCTGGCACGCAAGTTTCTGGTCACGAATCTGTATGTTTTGGAAGCTACTTGTAAGGAAATCAAAACCAGTTGACTCTTCATTTTTCTTCAAACACACTTCGCCAATTAATCTGAAATGGGATAAAATTAATCTTTTAAGTTTGGGAAGTTTCCTGAGGGTTTCTGATATGGATCTCCCTGTAGTTAGCATGCAATTCCCTCCTCCACTTTTCCCTTTTATGACTAGATCTTGCAACTCATTTAACATTTCTAATGAGCTGGAAATATCTTCCAATGAGACTTGTTGAAGCACCAACTCTTTCAATTGGAAAGGAACCTGAAATTAGGCGCAATTCAACTCAAATTATTAATTTTCCATTCCAAAGAAATTTTAGAGCAAAAAAACATTTGCAGAAGGCATTGTCTATAACGGAATAAGTTGTAATTCCTCCCATATCACATGAAAAGAACTGCAATCTTGCACAATTTTTGTATGAGATTAAAAATAGACTTTTTAAACATAAAATTTAAAAATTAAATTTGTAATCTACATGCAGTATGCAAAATAAGTTTTTAGATTAAGTATCTGTAATGCGGAGCCTCTATATAAAGAGGTAATATATAATTATTATTATTTTTTGTTGTCTCCGATTCCCAATTAGATGATCAAATCCTGTAATACATTCGATCAATAGAAGAATTATTTTCTGTGATTATTAGTATAGCAATTTAAATGTGTGATTTTTAATTCTTTTTTTATACGTTACATGAGAAGAACTGTAGTCTTGTGCAGTTATGCATAAGATGAAAATTAGATTTTTTAAATATAGAATTTGCATATCAAGTTTGTAATCTATATGTAATATGGATAAAGTTTGTAGTTTAAGTATTGTATTTAACTAAAGCTTCTATATAAAAAGATACTATATAATACAGTCTTTATCTATGATCCATTGAATCAATAAAAAATATTAATATTGTTGTTTTCATTGCTGTAACAATTTATGTGCCTTTTAATTCCTTCTGTCAACTTATATTTAAGACATCATTTATGATAAAAAAAGAAAAAAATACCTGCAGATTGTCGTACCACAATATTTTGAGACATCCAAAGACAATTCTTAGGCGTTGCAGTTTTTGCACAGGAATCCATGAAGGGATGCTTACTAGTGGGTTTTCTCGCAGGTAAATCTCAAGCGATAGAAAAATAGTTGATGTCTCAGCACATTCATCTGAGTTCCCTAGAAAGAATGCAATCCGACCACCAATGGATGAATCAAAAAAAGAATGGAAACACCTGAAGCTATAGTAATTGGTCTCCCTGAGAATGTTTTGGAATCCTTTTAATTCATGCATAGTGCATATAAAAATGAAGTTTCAATATGTCTCGAGTTAAAGAAATAATTCATGCTACAGAAAATGTCCTAAACGCTTTTAAAGAAATGAATATAATGATTAATCAAATGGAGTGTACATATACAGTTAGTATCACACCATAGCTTTAAGATCTTGGGAGCTCCAGAATCGGCAAGGATGCCTTTGTGCATCTGCCATTTCTCTTCCAAAATCACGGATATGGTCATGCATTCCCAGCGCAACAGCACGCTTATTCATTATCAACCATTTATCCTCCCAGTAGATTATTTCAGCTTCAACCTCAAAAATAAGACACCAATCCTTTAAAGTCTCAAGTGCATGCTCTGCTTTCCATCCTGATCCTTCCCATACTCTTATAGCTACGCTCTTCAGTTTTCCGATAAAGAAACATGCAATATCCATAAAAATCTCCTTTTCTTCTCTGTCTAGTGAATCGTAGCTTATTTTAAGCGTTTGTCTTATGTCTCTAGGTGTTTTACAAACATTATACAATTGTACCTGCCAATAACTTAGGTCCGTGCTACTAGAAACCAAGCCAGCCAACACTTGAAGAGATAGAGGCAAGCCTCCACACCCTTTCACGAAGCTCTCTACCAAACCCTGAAATCCCCTGGATGGATAGGGTTGTTGGAATGCATGCCAACAGAAGAGTTCGCTACTATGCTTCTCATTCATTTCCTTCATCCTGTATCTAAGAGCAATTGAAGCCTGAACAAGCATTTCTTCATTACAGATGGTGACAATCACCAAAGTGTTAGGATTCACCCTATCTGGCACTAGTAGAGCATCTAACTGGCTAATGTGATCGACATCGTCTACAACAACAAGGAAACGCAAAGAGAGAGCCTTTCTTAGACGATACCTTAGATAGCTTGTTCCTTCATCTGTACTTTGAAACTTGCGGCGTTCCTCCATGAAAAGATCCTTGAGGAGCTTAGTTTGCAACCAAGGCAGTTCATCTTTTGCAGCCGCATCTCTCACATCAAATAGAAAACTGGAACCATCATACTCTGAACGTTTGCGATTGAAGAACTCTCTGGCTAGAGTGGTCTTGCCAGACCCACCTTTTCCAAAGATCACTATGATGTGAAAATTATTTTCTTCCTTGTTTCTTTCACAGTTGCTTTCAAAATCATCCACAATTTCATCCAATCCCACTGAATGTTTTGCAACATCTAAAGGAGTTACCCTTTTAACCTCTTTTAGCACAACAGACATGATGGTTTCACATAGCTTATCCCTGTTAATTGAAGGAAGAGAGTGAGTGATGAAATGAAAAAGATGTAAACATTGTACACAATTTGAATGGAAGAATCAAAACCTTTAATACTAGATGAAAAACATATTAGTAGTCTTACTTATTATGCGCGTTGCATTGAAAGCCAGAGATCAATGAAACGGAGTGGAGGACGCTCTTCCACTCCTCGAGCTGGTCGAGGTACCTGCCTTTGTCTTTATACATGGGAAATGCTTCTACATAAACACCCTATTCGATGTAGCGAAGATCGTAAGGAGCCACATCATTAAATACAGGGATTATCTTTACCCCAGATAGTAGCATGAGAACAAGCTCAGGTAAACACCAAGCTGACTTAGCATATCCCCGAGAAAAGATAGCAATATGAACTAATGCAGAGTATATAACACTTTCAAGAGTGGTGGGAATTGAATCTCCCAATTCCATCTCCTGAGAGTCAAGAAATGGCCGCAAACCCATTTTCTCGATTGAACTGTAAAGTTGAAGAGCCAGAGTATGTTTGCAATTAGGTCCCCTGTGATTGATGAATACATGATACAGTGTTGAAGCACCACCTAATATCTTCCCTCTGGAGTGAGGCTTAATTTTACTCAAAGCACCATATTCTACGATTTCCTGGGGAAAAGGTGAAGAAGAAGATGCCATGAAAAAAGAGACTGGAATTCAAAGGCCAAAATTGAAATTATCAAACAAAACCTGCTTGAAAATTAGAACCATGTAAGAGGGTTCAATGGATTTGATTCAGAGTAGGTAGCAACAAATAAATAGATGATGATTGTATATAATAAGATAAAAAATTCAATTGCAGTTCCACTCTTGTTCGTCGTAAGAACTACAAAATAGGGATCAGTTGTTCTCCTTGGAGCCATCGTCTGTCATACATATGGGTAAGTTATGCCAAGGTGATTGCAAGTAATTTATTAAAAAATGATAGTTTTATACTTTGTTCTCTGCGTTGGAAGGGTTGGAAAATCTGTTGTCTGCGAGTCCAAAAATTCATTCCCGTGAAAACAGTATAGAGATATCCTATGGTAATAAATCAGCCTGTCCATTTTGTCGTTATTTCTTGAAATCCTTTGGATATATTCAAGAAAACTTGTCGGTACTGGTCTTCAATGGATTATGTGGTGTATTGTACGCAGTGTGGATCCCGTAATAAACTTTTAGATGAGAAGTTAAAAATTGAATATATTTGTCTATAGTGAGCCTCTTTCCAAGGTGTAGAGTTCCCCTACTCCTTACGCCCCATTCTAATACACATTCATTTTTCCTTGTTACACACTAGGTCTTTAATGTGATGCTTGTGAATAATATCTATTTTTCTTATTTATGTGGAAAGGTGGAATTTCATTCTAAGTTAATAGTATAATGAACTCCAAATATAATAGACAATAAAAAATAATCCTTTGCCTATCAACTATTGCACGTTTATATGGAAATTGTGGAAAGAGAGAAACAAAGGTTGTTTTAGGACAAAGAGACAAATATCATATCTTTCCAAAACAAGGTTGAAGCTGCAATTGTGGAAATTGTCAATAGTAGGTTAGGACAGATTTCACCGAAAGGGGCGCTTTCCACAGAATGGGATACTTCAATTTCACTTGTGTGGTATGTTTTGCGAGTAGCACCCTGGATTAGGCATAATAAAACAATGCAGACAATAAAAGAAGATTGGTTTCGTGGTCTGCTCCACAATAGGGGTGAATCAAGTTAAACTTTTACGACACTTTCAAAGAAAATTCAGGAGTGTTTGGTGCTGGTTGCATCATCCGAGATTAGAATAGAAATACTCTTATTTCATCCTTGAAATCTTTACTAAAGGTACTAATAATTGTAGCACCCCAAAATTGGCATTTTGCAACCCTAACCAATTTTGTTGCATTTGTCATTCTTCTGGATCATCAAAGTCCTATTGTAATAGGCAATTCTGAGTTTTGACTGACTCTACTCGACCTAAGTGTCAAATGCAGAAAATCATAAATCCGCATTAATCATACATTATATTTAATTCATAAATATCTATTGGCTAAACAAACCCTATGATTGAATTAATTTAATTATAAAGTCCTAGCACTTTAATTAAATTAAATTCACCCCTTTAGCTAAAACACATAGAAAGGAATTAAATAATATTTAATTATTAAATAAATATCCTCATTTCAATAATTGAATTTAATTATTCAGATAATTGAGAAAAACACATTTATGAGGTCATACTTTAATTAAATATTCTCTCAAAAATCTTCTCTTCAGTTCAGAAATAGAAGTTTTGAATTAATTGTGCTTTAAAGAGAAAGAAAACAATTAAAATCATAAATAAAACAATTAAAATCAAAGAAATAAAACAGTTAAAGCAAAGGGAAAACTTTCTATTTTAAACTGTCTTTTCTATGTTTTTTATTTCAAAAAGGAAATTTCTATTCTGATCACCTCCGAGTCTATAAAAGAGCTCCCATCTCTCATTCAAACCCCCTGGAGAAAATATACATTGTTAGAATACTGAATTGTTGCTAGATTTTGTCATCTCATTTCTTGTTAAAAGCTTTCATTTGCAATAGAATAATTTCAATTTCTTAGAATAATTGCATTGAAATCATGTCTTAGATTAATCTTGCATCTTTCAATTCTTAGAATAATCTTGCATTTGCTTTTCTACATGCTTCCAATTCCCGTCAAGACACCAACTTACATGGATTGAAACTGATCATACTCTCAGGGCAACCCTCCTAGTCTAGGGGGCACTGTCCCATTACCTTTTTGGATCTACCTCGCGACAGTCACCAGTAGTTCTCATTGCGCCTGCCTACAGTCGCTTGGCTTATACTGAGTTCTCTGTTCTTGAGAATCTCCCTAACATTAGTCACCAGTGGTTCTCACTGCGTCTGTCTACTGTCACTGTACTATTGAGTTTCCTAACATCTGTTATAGTTGGAGTTTGTGCTCAAAACCTCTATCTATCGATACTCGGTCTTGATGATTCTTTGCTTTAGTTTGTACATAGCTTTTGGTCACTTTCATGACACTCTGGTTCCTTTGCGAAGCCTCTTGACTTGACACTTATCCAACACCATAAGCCTGGGGGCAGCCAAATCTAGTTTTCCCTCGCAACATTTGTCATGTCAGTCATCATTACTTGGGGGCATGGGTCCCCAATTTGATCACATCTTTGGTTTACACCCGAGTCAGTAATCTTGTCACTTCTGCTGGACAACTCGCCACTGACACAAACTGGTGTTTTTCAACACCCCAATTAAAACAATGTTTTTCAACACTATCTTTGGACACATTTGTGTTTTTCAACACATTGGATATCTCAAACGTAAACATCTATCGATAACAATCAAACACAATGCACTCACAAGCACAACGGTGTTTTTCAACACCCTCTACACATACATATTCGAAAAACTTTGAAACTGGCTGAGCTATGATTGAATCTTTCTTTGTATGATGTCTGTTCTCATGATTTTTATTGATATTTTCTTTGTCTACTGCTTGTTGGTGTGGTCCCGATGATCTGGCAACGTCAAATAAATAGGGTGTATGTGATAAGAGCTCCAACATTATGGTGGAAAATCCTCACATCCATCGATCTTGTTTATTTGTACGCCATGGTGAGGTCGGAACTATCTCCTTGATTGCTATTGCTCTGTTTGTTTACGCACGATCACACTCATGGTTATCTTGGCTTTGAATGCCTCGATATTTGTGTACTCTTGCAACATCAACTGTAAACAATGTTCAGGTCATCTTTGCTTTTATGCCCTGGTGCTTACGTTTGTTTCCTACATTTTATCCTATAAAAGTCATATTCATATTCTTATGGTTGCAGTGGCACTAATAAGGATTGTATCGACTTTGATGTTCCAAAAAATGCTCAATGATGATGATTTTACGATGGGTCTCACAACCATGTCGTAGGGCTTGCATCTAGCATAGAATTACATTTTCATTCTAGACTTGCATTGTGGCAGCAATTCGATGTTCACTTCATTGCATTCTCCTGGGTTTGTACATTGGGGAGTTATTCTTCAGAGTCCTGGTTTCCTCACGACTGCATAAGTGTTCGATCCTCACTCTCGATTCTTCACATGTTCTCTTGGTTAGCATTTGTCACACATCTGTACACCCTGCATGAGATGCTAGTACCATATACATTACATTTGCATTATCATTTACACATTGCATTTACATATTCTCATTTCACACGTGCATTTACATAAATCATCTACATACATACAACTTTGCATCTACATCAACATGTGCATCACATAAACTGATAAACATCACATACATGTGCATTTCATACATTTACATATATTCAAAACATGTTCATCCATTTGCATACATTCTAACTCATCTAAAACATCTAAGCATATAGGAAACATCTCATAAACAATCAAATG
>MU224154.1:415397-427685 GCA_018584345.1 Thuja plicata
ATCTTCATAATTATCTCTACTTGAGTTATTGGAGCTTATAACCCTCACAACAAGAGTGAAAAATAGCTACCAACACCTCGTAAACCTTCACACCATTTTTATCATTATGATTTTAATCTATACAAAATTAAATAATATAATGATTTGTCTTATCTAAATCAAACACATTAATATTATTGAGGCACACACTTTACTCAGATTCAAAATTCTCAACTATTGTACTCCAATTTTTCTCTCTCATACAATATCACAAATCTAAGTTGCGTCTTTCCTTGCATCTATTCTGGAAAAACATTATATCCATTAAAGAATGTTTAAATGGATGACTTATACATACATAAAGCTTATGTTATCTTGATACTTAGCTTTGAACCTCTGTCCTTTTTTCATGTGGTGATTTACATTCCAAGTGTTTCTTACATTATCTCTTTCTTCATTACCAATATATCATTGAACAAAAGTTTCTATTATTTTGTTCCATCCTTATATTTATTTCCAAAGTAGACTATTCTACAAAACAATCATTAGTTTTTCCTAAGTATAACAAACTCAAATAGCATTGAAACATATACTTAGTCATTATTCATAAGCTTCCTTTCAGCAGAAAACTTATTGATATATTTTTCAAAAGCTAGATATTTAAACACTTTTCACAACTAACTACAATGACATAGTAATTAAACACTTCATCACTTACCAATCTTTACCAATAAGTTACCTATTACCTACTAATTCCAATTATGCCAAGTTGAAACTAACACAAAATAAACATCCATGCACATCCAAATAATATGTTAAGTGTTTCTTTTCATTTTCTAATTTCTTTAACCAATTACGAGTGCTAATGCATCTATATGACTAGTCATATTGATATTAGTTTTTACTTCCTTTTTTTGTCTAAATGCATTACACTATTGGCAGGAACTTTGATGCTTGCGTCTCTTGTTACATTTGTAATAATTATAATTAATTAATTAATCAATTTCTCTTAAGCTTAAAGAAATGATAATTTATTTAATTTACTAATTTATTCTTCTCTTATATTCCACATGTGCAATTAAATAAATTTCCTAATTTATTTAAGTGGAATTGTTCTTCTAGTTTTAAGTAACACTATGTCTCAGTCTGACTATTCAATCACCTTTTCTGACTATTCAATCTATTTTGTTTTCTAATCAATCTTTTCTACTGACTAACCAACCATCTTAGTCATCTCTCTATGCAATCCAATCAACTGTCTAATCAAGTTATGTTCACTCACTATCAAATGAATTAACAAGTCAATCAATTCAATCATGCACCCACTTCACTGGCAGTTAGTCTCACTTCACTATTTAGTCATTTGAGTTCAACTCTCCCATCACTTAGTTTAAATCCTCAGTCTATTTCAGTCCTCTCATTAATCACAAAATCTTTATTGAAATCTTAAATTTCTATATAATGAGAGTTGATTCTCATAATTTAGAATCACAAACTTTCGAATTCTAATGTTGTCCAAGTGAGCACAAACTAAGAGCCCACAAATTGCATTAAGAAAGAGAAGAACAAGGGAGATTCATTTAGTTTTCATATCTTTTTTGTTTAAATTGATTTCAGTATTTGATGTATGCATTTCAATGGTCTTTCTCTCTTGATGTTAGATTGGAAGACTGATTTTGAGCAATTAGGGGAGAATATCATCAGGAAAATCATGAAGGCTTTTTATAGTTATCCTCAAGGAAGCCACCAAATTGGTGGACATGATGGGGGACAAGTGGGGATTAGATTTCCAAATAGAGAGATGACAGAAGGTTCTTAAAGACCTATAAGTAATAAGGAAGCAACGCTTCCAAATTTTGGTCAAGCTATATGAGGGGTTAGAGCTCAACAATTTTGAAACATGGATCAAAGATATAGCCAAGACAATAAATGCCTACGAAAAATTCTTGGAGAGGATCGATAAGAGACATAAATGAGTTATGGAATGGGTTGAACAAATATAGAAGTTTTTCATAGGTATAGACCTAGATTTGTATGAATATCCACAAAACATGAATCAAATCAAATCACAATTCTATATTCATCAGATGCAATATTTTGAAGAACTTCACCCCAACACAAGCGTGGTTCGATGATGGGTTATGTCTATTAGGTTTCATTTCTATAAATTTGCTTACAATTCTTGTTACCCAAATCTTTTTATCTTTGTTTGAAATTGGTTTAAATGAGCAATCATCATAGTTTTAAAGTTAGATTTGCATTATTAGGAAATTGCATACGCTAAAAATTGAGAAAATACAACAGAGGTACTAAAATTTATTTTGCATCCTAAAATCTTCAAACCTACCAGCAAAGGCCTCCATGTGAACATTCACATTTGTCTTCAACTGACTTTACCAAGCTCAATAGAAGTGACGCTAGAAGGAGGGAATTCAACTTTCTAAATTCTTTGTCTATGTAGTTATAGGTTCTTTCGATGAAATCACATAATGGAATCGACGCAAACGCTTTTTATTTGATATAATTGTACCACATAAATGGTGCATCTACCGGTTTAAAATGATGCATTTGATAGATTAATACACCACAATTGTCTTTTGTTAATTACATTATCTCTATCACTTATTGTTCTATCTGGGTTATTTTATATGCTTCTAAAAGGGTTATTTGGGGCGATTTATGATTATCCTACAATATTTATGGCCTACACACCAGATTGTTCATTATTGATGTCTTGATTTTACAATTCAAACTCTATTTTATCTGTCTATGCAATTTGATTTCGATGCAAGTGATAGAACAAAGTGACTCTAATTATCTTTTATTAGCCACATCTGACACATGCATTTGTCGCATCTACTAATTTAAAAGTTACATCTACATGTGAAATGACACAATCACTTGCCAAAACATTAAAAAAAATTCATACTAAATTAGCCATTTGAAAAAAGGAAAAGGAAAGAAGAAATTAGACTCAATCAAGATTCCACACGCAAAGTAGCTACAAAAGAATTGGTAACTGATGTTGAGTATCAAGAAATCTACAAAAACTATTTGGGAAAGGTATGCAAGAGATCTTATTAAAAACTTTAAAATATAGGCCACTTGTTTCACCTCCAAAAATTACCTTATTTTAGTGCGAGGGGAGAGAAGAATCTACCCCCAAGATCCCCATCATATGTGTCCCAGGGTGTTGTTTCACTTGGGGAGAAATCCTCTTTGAAGATATATCTAGCAAAAGATAAAAACATGGGTACTCTCAAGAGGAATTTCATGTTCTAGGAAAGTGACAAGGTTGTGTGAGCTGATGGACTACCAAACAATGGGTTTGAGACATTTTAAAGAAACCTTTTTACCATAGGATAGTTACTACTTATATCTGTTCTCGATTGTTATCATGCCAATGGAAACTTGTGGCTTGAAAAATTCATTTAACGTACACAAATCAAGTCAAAGTTTAGTTTTTTGTTAAATAGACATCCTTTGCATTCATGTTTCTTGCATGTTTATAACATTTAGATCTGTCTAAAATAGTGTCATAGACAAAATGATGCAAACAACTTATTCATTATATGCAAGTGAGAATTATTCAACACAATATCTATATATATGCAATGCAATTGCATTGTTCACAAGACACAGTTGTTGATCATTAGTTGCATTTGTTACTATATTTCTATGCAGTTACTATAATCCTAATATGCATAATTTGCAATATTTATACTACACAATCACGGTATGCATTCAATGCAATTGACTAGTAAAAACTTCAAAATTCAACAGCTTGAGAATTGAGTTCAAAACTTGTCTTTAAAGTCTATGCTCAAAATTTTTGTTTCTATGATCGGTACATTAGTCAAAACAATATACTTTTAGGGTCATCTTTCCAAATTAGAAAGTACGTCTTTTGGGTAATTCTATAGTGGTATTGATAATTATTGTGACCTCCTCAAATTCAATTATTGTCTCGTCCTGTTTTCTTGTCATAGACACATTTTTTTTTGTCAATTTTATCCCAAATTTGAGGTCAAGGTAATTCCCATTAACACTTGGGTGTTTCCTAGATGTATTGCATCCAAAATTTCCAAATTCTCTATTCAGGTTATATTGCATACACCTTAGATATCATCTTAGTTTCATGCATAGTTTGCATTCACAAAGTTTCAAAAGATCTGAAAAATTAATTTCTTTTATTGCATTTGTATTTCCAAAATCCAAAAACAAGCAAAAAATAATTAGAGTCATAACCTAGTTGTCATTATCATCTTTCATACTTAGATTGCATTTCCTTAGAGTCATTCTTGCACATGTCAGTCACACGGTCAAAGAAGAGAAAAGACAAAATAGATCATAACAAGGGCCCTATGTTTAATCCAACTAACTATATATACTTTACTGTCCCAAGGACATTATAATTAGAGTTTAATGCACCAAACACTCTACAACAAATAAAAAGAAAAAAATTGTGTTACCACAACTACCCCTATTCCCCCATTAGGGGATAAATTCTTAGTTGAGAATATTAGGGCACAATGCACACAAGAGGAAGTTGATAATGCCCTTAAAGAGACTAGGGTAATGGCTATCATGGACGCATTGTTTTCATATGATCCAAATAGCTATTTTCACTTGATAGCACAAAATGGGGCTAAATTGCATGTTGAATTTGACACATCAGCCATAGTGGAAAACACACAAATCATGTCATCATGGCTTTTCCCCCATATCATCCTCACAAATCTCTTCCACCATACCATCTGGAAGCACAACTCATACCAGTACTCATGTCACAACATATTCTACCTCACTTGGAATGCAATACAACGACCCTCTCTTCAACTATCACCCTACAGGTAGTGTGCCCATAAGTACAATTGTACCTTCTATGATGTCACAAACCCATCTTGTGGTTAGTTCTCAAACAATGGAAAAAAATTCATCTACCATGATTCCCCAAGTTCCAATGCAAATTCCGAGAGGTATCCAACAAGGAGTGATCCCCAATCAAGGTCCACACATAATTCTTCAAGGGGCACCATCACAATAACCTCGAGTTAACCCTAGCAATCAAAAGATACTTTCTAGCCTTTTAGGACAATACATGGAAATTGGGTCCAATTATTCCAATTACATGACACACCACATTATGTCCCACGGTCCTATGTGCCTATGTCATGCATACAAACATGGGATATAGACCCCCATATAATTAGGTGTCATCATATCAAAGTGGGAACCCATCCATTGATCCTAACACAATGTCAACCCCATTGACACCCACTAAAGTTCTTTCTCAGAAAGTTTAAACCCTTCAACAAAAAATTATAAACCTTCAAACAGGCGCACCCAAGAGAACATTCTCAATCACTGATATTTGTCCTTATCCATTCAATATGACACTATACATGTCACCCTTTCTAATGAACTTGGAAATGCCTAAAATTTGATAAGTACAAGGAAAAGGGTGATCCACGTGACCACATTAGGGAATTATTCACAACATGTATAGAAGTGGCCCACGATGACACTTACCTACTGAGATTATTTCTACATAGTCTTAGTGGGTCAGCCATGGAGTGGTTCTTATTAGGATTGAGGAACACGGAGAGGGGGGTGAATCAATGTTCTTGCATAATTAACTTTATTAAACTGATTACACAACCATAAACCTAGTACAACTGAAAGTAAACAACTAAAATAGAAACAAAACATCCACAACATCATAACACCATAATTTGTATCGGGGAAACCTAATTAAGGGAAAAACCACAGTGGGGATGAAACCCACAAGTATTAATCCTATGGAAATAAGTTACCCTGATAGGGGCATACGTACATAATAAGAATGTACATGCATTCAAGCTTACAACCTAGATCACAATAATCAAATAAAAAATAGTTATACAACCTTCAAAGGTACACTTCCATATAAGATTTACATCCACAAAAGGTTAACTGAGAAATAACATCAACAATGCCAGTACAATTCCATGCAAGTAAAAAACAAATTGCTTATTTGATTGTCGATCCCCTGATCACTGATCCAACATTCACATACAACATATCTTTATCATATCCAACCATTACATATATTAATCAATAAAAAAATTCAATCTTATATATCAATCATCAAAGTTGTTCATTTTTACTGTCCGCCTCAAGAATAAAATAGGTAACATGTGAAGTGCCAGCTAGATCTTTCATCAAAGTGTGTTCCTAACCTTGAACTAAAACATAGGAGTCATCTCTCATATTGTCTCTACCACCTCCAACAATCAAATTGATCAGATCATCGATATGATAGGATCATTGATCGATCTAATATCCAACTATCTCTGCCTCTTACTGAACTGTGCTAACCTGATACTCATAAGATCATGACTCCATCAAATGATGATAGAAACTGCTATGATCTTAGAAAAAAGTTATATATTATCTCTAGGAATCTTCTCCTGCTTTCTCACATCAGAACTCAATCACATACATGCATGGACGGATCCCTATACTTAAACCTATACATTGGGTCTGCTATACCATACTTAGCCAAATCTATAGTGAAACCTTTAGTATCATCATAATGTGACAAGCTATCTCAATAAGGGTGTGTAGTTACCATCAATGACAACATACAAATCCTTCCTATTAGTGTCTCTTGCCAAAAATCTCCCCCTTTGACATTGATGGAAACACTTAGCGAAAATGTCTAAGTGTCCAAGCAAAATTCTAAACTCCAAAAAGTATCTCTCCTTACAAAAAATTGAGCTCTCCCTAAGCTGAATATGTCATTTTTATCCTTATCTCTCACCCTTTGAAATCAATGTCAAAGGCTAGGGACTTTTTCAAAATTCATCTACAAAAATCCTATACACCATTCGCTTATGTACATAGGTGTGCAAAGTATACTTACAAAAGTTTAAATATGGTTAAAAATGTGCTCCTCAGAGCTCCAAAATCTTTTTGCCAACACTTGATGCTCTTTGCAATCTAAATCTGTCCACAAACAACATATGCCAACCTTCCTACTTCAATTAAATAAGGTGCATTAGGGTACTCAAAGGTTGCAACAACTTTCTTCAAACTTCTCAACAAAATATCAAGTTTGGGAACAATTTGGTTCATTAGATCGTCCATCCTTCCCTTAACTCTGTTCTCTCAGTGAAAAGTGAATCGATCTTATCATTTAGTGTTGTCACTTGACTCAAATGAATGAATGCCAATTCATTAAAAGGAACAAATCCTTGTGATAATTCTACTACCTTGGCTTCACCGTCCTTATGAATTTTGTCAATATCAGTTACATGCATGGATAATTGACATAAGATTTATACACTTTACCTCCTTCACAAAGTGCATCTTTTAGTTTATGAATATCAACTCCCAAAGAGTTCTTAACATTTGCAATTATGGAATTTAGCTAATTGAACTTGTTGGAAATGAATTCACTTAGAAATTTAAATAATCCAGACTTCTCTAAAGTCTCAAAGTGACTATCAATAGCATCCAATAATCCCTCAAGTCAAGACTATGTGTAGGCATATTTGGATCAAATGTATAACCTAGCATGATATTACTTAAGACATATGTTTCCCTAGTGAAAATCTTAGTTCCCTTCTCATTAGTCTTCGGGATTCTGTCTCTTTCCTTGGCCTGAGAAATGGTAGAAAGTCTCATCAACTGATCTTCATTGAGAGTGTCCAAGTCAATTGGACCTTGCATAATCTGCATGTTGGTGCAGTCCTTTTGTGTTTCTGAAGCATATCTTGCCTCAATATTCTTAGTGACATCATAAGTTTTCATCTTAGCATCATCAGGAACATATGTGTCCATTTCCTTATTAATTTGAACTATATCTTAATCTTTCTCTTCTTCCTTATCCTTCTCTCCTTCCTTAGAATTTTCAACATCATTAAGGACATCATTTATTTATTAATAAATTTCAATGGTTTCATCATTCTTTTCCTTATCATCAAATACATAGTACTCTATTGTCAAATTCAAAATGATATTCTTTGGATTTTCTACATTTTCTTTCAAAGGTTCCACAGCGAAAATAATAGGAACTCCTCCAATGTGTGCATCGGGTTCATCCTCTTCTGTTTGAGTAGGTGTATTAGTTGGTGAATCAAATTTCTCAAAAGTGGTTTCCTTATCATTCTTCTTTTGAATTATATCTATGTTATTTTCAGTGAGTACCTTGGTTAGAATGTTCTCCGTCTCCTCAAATACCTCATCAATCTGTCCCATCATAAGCTTGTTTATCCTGGTTTTTCTTCAGGATTCTTTCATATCCAAGTTAAGATTCCTATCAATTTCTTCACTTTCAAATACAACACTGAGTTGTACTAAGACCTTTTCTCTTATCTCATTGTCCTTATCTAATGTAGTCAATCTTCTTCCATCAAGAATGTTAGAGTGCTCATCAATTCTTTCACTTCTGATCTCTATCAGTGCTCTTCTATAATTATTCAAATATACTATAACTCCTTCAAGTTTCCTCTTCTCAACTTAATCATACTTATTGTAATATCTTTTTACTTGAACCAAAATTCCATAAACAATCAATTTTTTAATAACATCATCAAAAAATAGAATCTCTTACCAATATAAGTTTTTGTTCTCTTCTCAGGTTCATCCTCAACAATCATTGTTGCCTTTGCACCTTCTAATCTAAGCTTTTTCACCGCATCATCAGAATCGGGATCTTCATCCTTATCTTCTCCATCCACACCTTTATGGATTCTTTTGGGTTTTCCCTCACTCTCTTTCCAGTAGGGGTAATTTTGTTCTTACTTTTCATTGATTTCCCTTTATTCCTTAAGAGTGGAAGATGTAGATTTCCTTGGTGAAATAGAATCCTTCTTAATTGTAGTAGTTTCACTTCTAGCTTTCCTTTCGCTTAGTGATTGTGCAAATGGAATTTATACCAGAGGGGCATCAACCTCCACATCAATTGGTTCAATAGTTGCCTTCTCCTTTCCCTTTTCCTGCTTTGCTGACTTCTTCCTTGATTTTTCAACTTGTTCCTTAGTAAATCTCATCTTTTCTGCCATCAGTTCTACCTCTTTTTTTTTAATCTTTCTTTCTCCTCCCCGTCTATTGATCTCAGGATGAACTTCAATTTCTTTCTCATTTAATGTATCAAACCTCTTCTTTGAAGTGTCAATTAGTTTTTGTAGGATGTCTTTTGCATAGGCTTCAATAAGTGGACCATCCACCTCATATCCCATAGACATTACCCATGAGGTTCTTGGTTCTACTACCTCCATTATGTTAGCATAACTGATGGAGTGATGCTAAGTATTGAATTGATGAAGATTGGTACATATTTGATGACAGGTGAATTAGTTATTTGATTTTCATTAAGATCAACTAATTGACTTAGTGTTTTCAGTATGTTCCTAGAAATTGTGTAAGTGAATCATGAGTTTCAGTATGTTTCTGAAGTTTGTATTCTAATGGAAGTATATGTCATGTGTTGTGATGTTAACTTTTCCATTGTGGGTTTTGATATGAAGAATTGTGTTGGTTATGTTTGGATGAACTCAAACTAGGTAACTGATAAAAATAGACAGTGACAAAGTATAAGTGATTTGAATGCTATCTCAAATCGGTAAAATATTTGGTGGAGCAGCCATAGGATATGATTGTCAAAAATGTCAAGATACTATGTTTGCGATCACAACTCATATTGTTGACCGATACAACTAGTTTATTTGACTAGAATCGGTATTAACAGAATGAACATGTAAACAAGACAAAGTTCTTAAACAAGGTATGAATATTTGTAGATCGGTGAAGAAATTTGAAGTCGGAATAGGATCGGTGATTATTTTCATGAAGTAGTAAAAAAGATACATAATTTGTGGACCACATTTGACATCATGTTGATCAAGGTATGCATTTGAGGTGGATTCTTCAAGAAGTTTCTTTTGGTCAAATGAGTTTTTAAAAATGGCTCAACCACCAAAGTAAAATCTATCTGTAAGCTTACGCGGTTAGAGGAAAATGTTTTATGAGTTTTTATATACATTGTATCTTACCTAAGATGATCTGGATTGTTCATATCTTAGATCTAGGGTTTTTTCTTAGTCGGTGGAAGTAAAACTATATAGTGGAAAAGTTGAAGAAGAAAAGAGAGAGTTGATTGAGAATTGCAGAAGGATTTGGTGATAGAACAAGTAAAGGAATCAAGTGCGACCAAGATATGGAAGACTATACAGTATGAAGATTAATTTCATAGCTTCATAGGATATAATTATGCAGAGGTAGTGAAAATTTTACAGATCACTTTATCTGTTTCTTTATAACCATTGTAACAGGGAAATCCCTTAACAAGGTGGATGCAAACATATCTTTATTGTAAATCCTCTAACAAGGTGGCATTCTACTTGAATGTTCTAAAGTCCTCTAGCAAGGCTTCTCCTAATAGGAAAAAGATCCTAATAGATCTAAAGGCAAATCCCTTAACCGGGTAGCACTTGTAGACGTCCAAAAATATTAATATTATTATTAATATTAAATTATTTTTTATTCATCTAACTATTTAATTAAATTAATTAAATAGTTTCATCTATGGTATTTACATATTTTATAAATACTATCCTAATGTATTTTATTTAAATACATGTCCCTCAAAAATCTCCCTTTTAATAAATTTATATTTATTAAAATCCCTCCATGAGACTAAAATTCCTCTAAAATTGATTTAAATAAAATTAGTTTATTCCCTCCAAATCCCACCTCTTGATAAAAATCCCCTAACCTTGATTAAAAGGTAGTTTACCTCTAATAATGTGCACAATCCACTTTGACTTTTCCAGCCTAACCTTCAATCTTAGCCACTGATCTCCCTTCCACCTCTTAATCTCAATCATCCATTTCCCTTTCAATTCTATAAAAGAGGCCTTCCTCTCTTGCATTATCATCTCTCATTTGTGCTATTGTTATTATGCTAGAATTGCTTTAGAGTTTTAATTGCTATTTTCTTTGTTTTCAAGCTTAAGTCATTTATATGTTACATGCTAGGATCATTTGGTAAAATCAACCTTAGTTTCCTTCTTGTTTTGCATTTCAAGTTCATAGTAGCTTAATCATTTTGAGAAGTTTAAGACTAGTTTACTTCATACTAGTTCTTGAATCCTTCTCTCATCCACCATTGTTGCATTTTGAATCAATCTTAATCATCTTTCACTTGGGGAAGTCTTGATATTGTGTTTGAGAGAGCACATTCACACCTCCATAAGAGAGAAAATAAAACAAGCCTCTGTTGGAAAGTTGACTTCCTGAGGATGCATGACTCATTTTGTGTTGTCATCATGGCAACAAAGTCATGTTTAGTTTTTGTCTTGAATGAAAAAATGACTAAGTATGGAAAATAGGACAGACAAAGATATTCAGTGATTAGCACATCAATGCATGTGCGAGAGATCGAGTCAGCTTATGTGCGTTCAGATATAAGTTGTATGACACATGTACATGCTACATCTAGACACGCATAGTATGGAACCATATTACGGAAAAGTTACAGGTAGATCAGTAGACCAACAGTCCAGAAGACAGCATGGAATCCAACTAGTATTTTGATCAGCGTGAATTATTTTGTAATGTAATGGCTAAGTGCCTTTGGTTTTATGATTGTAATAATGTAATTAGCAATGTAGTAAACACGCTTGAGCGGACTTGTTTGGAAGCGTTGTATATTTTGTTTTAGGGCCGACTAGTGTCTTGTATTGGGTCGCGCCTATTCAGATATGATCATATAAGTATGTAATGTAAAGATATGTTACAAGAGTCGATTATTATGAAAAGAGGAAGATATAGAAGAGCAATAAGATGAAGTCAGTACATGGTATAGCTCTTTAAGAGAGCAAGAGCATTCACGCATACACGGAACTGATCAGACAACAGTGTCATCACAACAGTTCATTTTGATATAGTGTATATCATCTTTCAGAAGGTTGTAGCCTTCTTCCTATTGGGCAGTGAGCCTAGGCAGTCAACCATATACCTTTAACAGGGTTTTGTAAAAGACTCCTAACAGGGTCAGACCTTTAACCAGGTCATTGTACTCATATTGTAAAGATTGCTTCTAATAGGGCAAAGGAACTTTAACAGGTTTATTATACCTAGTACAATATTTGTGGGTACTAGTTCCCACTGGTGTTTTCCTCTGATCAAGGTTTCCCCGTAATCATATCATGTGTTATGAGTTCTTATGTTAAGCTTCATTCTATGCATGTTTGATTTATGTTTAATTTGTTGAAAAGTAATTAATAGACAAACACTGATTCACCCCCCCCCCCCACTCTC
>MU224154.1:427848-448397 GCA_018584345.1 Thuja plicata
TGAAGAACTTAGACTGAAAGTTGATGGCTCACAAATGCTTATCAAGAAATTAAGAAAAGATTTGAAGGATTGTTCTACAAGTGATTTAGGGAAAATGATCAAAAAGCTCAATGAAGAGAATATGTCTTTGAAAGATAAAATTGAAAATTTAGATGAGCAACTCACATACAACCAAATTGCTATTGAAGGAAAGATCAAAGAAAGCAAACAACTAGATGATGAACTCTTGAAAGAAAATATGAAAGTTCTAGAATTGGAAAACATAAAGAAGAAGTTGGAATCTGAATTAATAGAAGCAAAAGACAAGATTGATAAACTCCACACAAGTTCTGATTCACTTCAATCTCAGCTCAATGCACAAAAGAAAAAAGGAGACACTACTGGTCTTGGATACAGTGTAGCACAAATTGAAATCAATTCACTCCAAGAAAGAAAGAAAAATCATGAAGCACCTTCAGAAGCAAAGAAAGTTGAAAATGTTGAAGAGATTAAAATAGATCTACCTAAAGGGGAAATCAAGCAAGTTAACAGAACTTCTTATGCATGTAACAAACATGGTCATTTGGCAAGAGATTGCAAAGAGGTAAGACCTTTCAAAGGTTATTGTTTCTCATGTAATAAGTTTGGTCATAGGGCTATACATTGCAGAACAAATCAAAGAAGAATGAATCAAAACAATCAGAGAAATCAACCTCAAAGAAATTTACTGAACACTACATGTCAGATATGTAACTACAATGGTCACACAACAAAGCAATGCAGCTTGATGAACAAGAGCATCAGACCTTCTATCATTTGTCACACATGTGGAAAGGTTGGACACATCTCAAGGTTTTGCAGATCCAAAACTCAAAAGAAAGATGAACCTAAGAAATCACTATTTGAAAAAGAAGGAGAAGTCAAGTTTGTTCAAGAAAATGAAGATTCAAGCAAAATTTGGGTTGAAGTAAAGAAGAACAATGATGTTGACAAATTAGTTGATGCATCCCCAGTGGACGCACCCTCTACTTCTGCTTGAATAGACCTTCTTGGTCTTAGGGGGAGCTATTTTAGCTCAGGACCCCTACGCAGTTGGTATACTCACCTTTGAGTATGCGCCTATGATTTCATGGTTATTAGCATATAACATTGATGTATGCATTCACACACTGTCTAAAATACATCGAAATCAAAGTTTCAAAATCTCTGAGTAATCTGCGTACGGTTGCAAACATTAAATGCGGTATATTGTATAAAAGAAAGTAAGTGTTCGATCTTCTTCACACTTACATTCGAGATCACATAATTTGGAGAGCGCTGAAGCACTAAGCAACAAGCATGAAAGCATAATAGATTTGGTAGCTAAGCAAATAGATAAGAAGTTGAAACAGAACCCTAGTAGTCGCGCCATTTTGAAATTTCGTGAAACCCTACTTAATCAAGTTCCAAATAAGTATGGCGACCCCAGTTGTGTTTGATATAGCAGAGAGGAAGATATTTGTATTCAAGAAGCATCCATTCAAATCCATACTAGATGATGTGGAAGAGGCTTTCTCCAAAACCCCACTAGGTTTTGTTCATGTGGAAGATATCCGCACATACATTTACTGTAAGAAGGAAACAGTAGGAGATGTCAGTATAGCCACTCATATGGGATCTATGATGAAAACTGACTACACATTCAAGGATGAGTTCGTGCACCTGATTGATAACCCTATTTTTGAATACTCTAATGTGCATGAGTTTGATGAGAAAGAATGGGTGAAGATTTTGCTAAGTAGAATACATGATGATCTTTACTGGATTGGTGAGGTTCCTATATGCATCACTACAGACCTAATCCATAAATTAACCAGACTCCCTAAAATTGAACCAGTTCTGCCTACTAGTAAGGATGTTAAGAAGCAAGTAGAACAAGTTTGCCTATCTAGAAGTGACAAGCACGAAATGACAGTGGACCCTATCAAGGAGGATGACATAAATCTTCTGACAATGATACTTGGGTATAAGTTTCAGCAAGCAAGCAGGTTGAATAGTGTCTCTCTAGCAATAGTCCTAGCCGCTATCAGAATGGTGAAGGATAACACTCAATACAACCTAGGTGAGATCTTGCGTGCTCAACTGATTGACAACATTTGAATCATCAAGCATGACAGGAGCAAGACATTCAGGTTTGGATCTTTGATCATCTACTTGTATTTCCATATAGTTGGAAAGGTTGCAAACCTCTATCTAGACAGGAGCAAACCCACAATGTCTCAGATTTAACTTAAGGCCCCGTTAGAGAGCAGTGCAAGGGATGCCATGGATATGGATATCAAGAAATTTAGGATCAAGATGCATAAAAGGTTCAAAATATCTGAGAAGATAGTTGACAAATACAAGGATACTATATATTTCATGGTGGAAACAGAATGCACTTGCATGGAGGCAGTTGAACCTAGAACCAAATGGATTCATCCTCTTGGTTATGAAGTGGAAGAACATGTGTTAGAAGGATATGCGTAAGTTCTACTATCTGCACCCAAAGATCCTAATGAGCCTAAGTGGGGCACTTACAAAGAGAAGACTAATGAAGTTGAGACTATCTTACATAGTGCTGATAACAAGAGGAAAGTATCCAGAATTACATCCAACATTCTAAGAGTACATGGAGTCACTCAAGAAGATCTTGACAAAGCTAGAGAAGCTAAAATAGCTAAAGAACTTGAGAAGACTGAAGAGATCCAGAAGAAGAAGAAGAAAGTAGAGAGCACCCCTGCGTCCTCTACCACCGTTGACTTAGACTCCTCTCCACCTTCTGTACCAAGTAAGAAGCCTAGAGGAAGAAAATAGGTGCCTACTAATCATCCATCATCAAGGAAAACTTGGAGCAAAGCAAAGAACACTCAAGCTCCTCCTGAGGTAGGATTTAGACCTAGTCTAAATGTTTTGAAAAATAGAATTGTGAATGAAGGGAGATTAGATACACTTTCTAAAGTCTATGAAAAGTATCAAGAAATTGATAAGACTGAGATACACTCTATGATCATATCTCATATGATCAAGTTTAAGAAGTTAGTTCTTGAACTCAAGACAGTGATACCAGATCAGTTATGGAACATATTGGAGATTATGAAAAGACATGCAATTGAGGAAGACATGAGGATAAGAGAAGATACATTGGATAATCTTCTCCCTGTATGCTCGCATGATGAGAAGGCTATTCTATTAGATCTAGTGAAGCCTCATCTCTGAACTAAGACAAGGACCCTACAGATTATGAACAAAGAGTATGAGTAGATAGGTAAGGAGACTGAAAAGGCATTTGCACAAGTGTTTATGGACAAACACATGTATCCATCAACGGTGCCTACAGCAAAGGTAACTCCAACTCCTCCCAAATAGGCTACAGAACCAGTGATTCAGATTGTATCTATGACAGGTCCATAGGTCTCAGCACCCACAGTGACAATAACTTTTGATACAGAAAAAGACTCAGAAGATACCATAGTGGTTGATAACATCAAGATATCAATGACAACATCTGACAAGGACATGGACACAGTTGATAAGGCATTTGTAAACACTGAAGAAATGTGCATTGATGATACATCTGCACAACAGGATGAAGTTCCCATCAAATATCAAATTGGCATAAATGAAGAAAAAGACACTCAAGGTGGTAAGACACCAATAAAAGAGATACTAGTAAAAGTTGAATGTATGGATACCAGTCAGAACACTATATTCTCGCCATCCACTCAACCATCCACCTCATTGTTGTCAAGGTTAACTCCTAATTCAGCAAGTCTGGATGCATGGGGAGAAGAAGACCTAATTAAGATCAACGTTCTTACTATGGAAAAAGCAAAGGAGAAACAAGTAATGAGGAACCCTCACTTTTTGGAAATAGTAAACATATTGAATGACTTAGTACCTACTGACAAGAAAGTAGCCAAAGTCCAATCAGTTGAAGATGTGGATAACAGTTTGACAAACTTCAAATCACAATTCACAAGTTTAGTAGACTCTGCTACTCAAATTGCAGAAGATGAATACAAGAAGGAGAGACTAAATGAATTGGTAAAGAAATTTACCTTGGACTTAAAATCCTTAAAGATTGGGCAATCCATACTGAAATATCTAGCAGCTAAAGGCAAGAAAGTCATAGCCAACTACATGGACAGAATGAAGTTCACCTCTGAGCACGTTAAAAAGGTAGAAGAGGCAGAGATCATGGTGGATAGCATCATAAAATCAGTCAAGAATTCCATGCAAGACATGAACATATGCAATAATGTCTACCAAGGGCAGTTAGACAAAATTGAGAAAGCTAAGTTGGAAATTAGCAAGATAAGAGTAAGGCAAACCCAGTTAAGAAATGCACTCACGCCATCCTTAGCAGTCCTTAATGAGAACATCAAACAGATTGATGACACCATGGTGACATATGATCAAGGTCCTTGCATGGATCTGATGAAAATGGAGAAATTGACATATGCCCTATGCGCGCACCTACACACTATTGATGCAATGAAAGTATTTTGGCAGAAAGAGATTCAATCTCTTCAGATTGTATACCCTAAAGTTTACATGGAGTAAGTATGCAGAAGACTTACTAAGTTTTTGTACACCTTTGTCATTAATGTCAAAGGGGGAGTAATATAGAATGTGTATATGCAAAGAAGTATATGTATATATCAATAAGATGTTATGATATACAGTCATTTTTTGTGTTAAGTCATTTTGAGTAACTTGGCCACATTCCTTTGTTGCCATAAATGACAAAGGGGGAGATTGTTGGCAAGTTAACTTCCTGAGGATGCATGACTCATTTTTTGTTGTCATCATGGCAACAAAGTCATGTTTAGTTTCTGTCTTGAATGACAAAATGACTAAGTATGGAAAACAGGGCAGACAGAGATATTCAGCGATTAGCACATCAGCGCACATGCGAGAGATTGAGTCAGCTTATGCCCGTTTAGATATAAGTTGTATGACACGTGTACATGCTACATCTAGACACACATAGTATGGAACCACATTACGGAAAAGTTACAAGAAGATCAATAGACCAGCAATCCAGAAGACAGAGCATGGAAGTCGACTAGTATTTTGATCAGCGTGAATTATTTGGTAATGTAATGGCTAAGCGCCTTTGGTTATATGATTGTAATAATGTTATTAGAAATGTAGTAAACATGCTTGAGCCAACTTGTTTGGAAGCATTGTATATTTTGTTTTAGGGCCGACTAGTGTCTTGTATTGGGTCGCGCCTATTCGGATATGATCATATAAGTATGTAATGTAAAGATATGTTACAAGAGTGGATTATTATGAAAAGAGGAAGATATAGAAGAGCAGTAAGATGAAGTCAGTACATGATATAGCTCTTTGAGAGAGCAAGAGCATTCGCGCATACATGGAACTGATCAAACAACAGTGTCATCACAACAATTCATTTTGATATAGTGTATATCATCTTTCAGAAGGTTGTAGCCTTCTTCCTATTGGGCAGTGAGCCTAGGCAGTCAGCCATATACCTTTAACGGGGTTTTGTAAAAGACTCCTAACAGGGTCAGACCTTCAACCAGGTCATTGTACTCATATTGTAAAGACTACTTCTAATAGGGCAAAGGAACTTTAACAGGTTCATTATACCTAGTACAATATTTGTGGTTACTAATTCCCACTGGGGTTTTCCTCTGATCAAGGTTTCCCCGTAATCATATCATGTGTTATGAGTTCTTATGTTAAGCTTCATTCTATGCATGTTTGATTTATGTTCAAGTTGTTGAAAAGTAATTAATAGACAAACACTGATTCACACCCCCCTCAGTGTTTCTAACAACCTCATGGGTGCAACTTGTTTTAGCTCTATCTGATGATATGAGGATATTTTTGTGTTTTCATGCTTTATTTTATCTCATTTGAATCTTTGATGCTAACCCTCTAATGATTTCATGTTTTTGTGAGTGATTGCAGGTTGATATTATCCTTGTATCCATTCTGGCATGCCCGGTGGGACCCACGTCCCTTTGATATTTTCTCTCTCTTTTTCTTTCATTTTTGTCACATTTCATAGATCGATGTCTGTGCTTTACACAAAGGCATCTGCGCAAACGTTGGTTCATTCTAAACCGTCGTTCGACATCTTTGCTAAATAAGCATCTGCGTTTCAAGAACCAGTGTCTCTGATATAGGTCATTTTGCTTAAGATTTATGCAAACCTAACCCTTCATTTATCAAGTTTCATTGTGTTTCATGCTGCTTTTTAGTGTTTAACATTCTATTTTTTAGCAGAAGTCAATTTTACAAGCATTTATAATGTCAAAATTCCATTAAAAGGAACAAATATTGATAAATCATTAAAGAATCTTAGTTATTAGGGTTTGAGCAATCTTAGCATAGGTTATTCTGATCGATTTGAGGAGAGAGAGAGAGATTAGTAACCTTTTCTGCTATGTTTGTTGTGTTTTTTGGCCTTGCAAGTACAATAGCATCTGTGAAAATGCTAGTCCGTGTTACGGTGTCTATGCAAATGCCAGTTCAGACCAACCACTGATCGACATCTATGCTTCACAAACTAGCGTCTGTGTTGATATTACATTTTCTATGTTTTTTGGCATATTCTCTATACTCTGTCATTTTTGGTAAAAACACAAAATTGACGTCTACGCCCTGAATCAACGTTTGCACTCTGTCAGATTTTACTTTATCATTTGCTAACAACCTTTTGAGTGGTTTTGTGCTAATAACGCTTGTCAAAGGCTAACTTTCTGAAACTACTAACTAGTTGTTTTGCAGCACCGTTTGTCAAAGACACAAATTCAAAAGATTACTCGCATTTTTCCTGTAGGTTGCCTTAATCTAAATTGACCTAACGATCGTGCTTGTTAGCATTTTCTTTGATTTCTTAGGCACATAGACTAACTAGAGGGATCTTTTTGTCTAATAAAAACAAGTGTTAGGGGAGTATGCTCTCTTCCCTTTTGGGTAGATAAAAAATCTAGACACATTTGCTTTGTGTTAAACAATTAAATCTTTGGGAATGAACTAAGCTTGTCTTGCATGTGTGTGGAAAAAATGATACTAGATAGGAGAGTATGCTCTTTTCCCCTTATGGTAAAATCATAAATCTAGACTCCTTTTTGTCGTCAATCCAATTTCTTTTCAAATTAACCTTTAGAGGGCCTGCCAAGGGAGCAATCTCTTGGGAACGACCCAAGTGGGGAACAAGCGAACCTGGCTACTTCTGCCCCACTATAATAAAAAGCTTCTTTCAATCCAAAGAGAGAGAAGACATGAATATTTTCCACCTCTAATGCTTCCTCGTTTGTAGGGCCTCGTTGCCTTAATCTTTCTATCCAAGACTACTCTCGACTGGGCGCTTGTAGGGCCTTCGTGTTCTTAATTGTGTTTACAAGACTGCAAGGGGGGTACATTCAACTTGTGTAGGGTCGAGAGGTCTAAAAATTGCTTGTGAGACTACACATTTTGGGTTCTTGTAGAGCTATACGCCTTAATTTTGCTTGTAAAACTACAAGGGGTATTCATGAACAGATGACCTTACTAAACACTAGTTAAAGTAGAAGCCTACCCGATCTACCTCCGAAAGTGTCCTAATCTTTGTGCAAGGATCGATCCAAGTGGACTTTACCTTGATCAACTAAAGATTTTACACCTAACATACATATTCCCATGGGCGTTCAAAGCATGATTGTGGCAGGAGAGGACTTATGTGATTCGAGCATTGAGTCTCTTTCAAAACCCACATGCCTAGTCCTGGCCAAATCCAATATCACTTTGTGTGAGGCAAAGGAATACTCAGCGTGGGCAAAGGTTTTGACACTTAGCCAACTTCCTTAGGTAGGCTTTTACTTGTTTAACATTGATCAAAGTTTGCACACATGCCCTGCGCTCTTCAAGGTTTCTTTTTCCCTTGTTGGACCATTTTTGACATTTGAATGACCATGCTTGACTCAAGGTATACTTAGCGTAGTCACTACCTTGATGTGTGATTTGAAATTTTTTCTTTCCATTGAACAACACAATCAAGATCTTTATCAGTGACAAACAACATTTCAATTGCAAACATTTGTTCCCATGGCATGTCAACTCTGGGAACACATATGAAAGTAAAGATCCCATAATCTCCTATGATCAAAGAACAAAAGGAAACCACTCGCAAGGCTAAACAATACCAACATATCCTTGATTCTATCAAATAAGAGATCCAATCATGCGTAAATTATGACAAGTTATCTATAACAACAAGATTGCACGTTTTAGAAGCAAGTATCACATGAATGACGCCTTTGTCAGCTTTGAACAATACAACTAGTAGGTACATCGCTACATCATCCGGTTCCTCCTCTTCTTATGATCTTTTAACGTGCATTTTAGGAACCTCATTTTAATCCTCATCCCTAGGAATTGCATAATCCAACCAACATAGCAAGCATTCAATCCAATATTATCCAAGCAAATCCAATAATCCAAAAAATTCCAATCCTGGTGGCACATATTTTGAGTTGTGTAAGTACCTACATCTTAATCCAAATCCTTTCTAGGCTTCCTTAGCTAAGCATTGCTTAGGATATCCCACTTTTTCCTTGTAACCTCATCACCTTGAGCAAAAGGTTGGTTCGCATCGACAGAGAATCCCATCTTTCAAAGACCATAAGTATGTCTTAGGTTGATACCATCATCAAATTTACATTAGGGAAATCAACTCATAATCTTTTGTTACACCAAATCATCCTAGGTCCTTAGGATATCCTTTCATCATTTAGCATCATCCCCTAATCCTACATCCTAGGCATCTAGCATATCATCCATAGGAAATTGCATTAGTGTCTTGCATTCATTTGGTAACATCCATTTCATGCCACCCAAAACTAGATCTAAGAAGAGGAAAGATATGGGCACCAATTATGGCGCTAGTTCATTCGATCTGATGATAGACCATAACAACACCATGGTCTCCTTTGGCTCTCAAATCCAAGCATCAAGCGAACACATATGGGTTGACCCTGATGAGACCCCTACTCAAAGTACTATGGAAGCATTCATGAGCCTTTCTGGACATGCGCAAATCGTCAGTGCCATCATTGGGCATAATTGTCACACCATCCTTGCTAACTTCCAGCAAGAAGGAATCTAATTTCCATCTAGGATTATGCCACCATGAGTTGGACTATCTTTGAACATCCCAACCAACTTTTCCCATCCCTTGGTGGAAGAAATTTTTGATACACAACTGAGATCACCCCAAGTTGGATCCCTTATCCCCCATCTGCTTCAACTAATAGCTACGCAACCCATAGTGCACACAATCACTCAACCAACACCACTTTTTATCATGGGACCCTTGGTCTCACAACCATCACAACCAGGCCAAGCATCCTAACCTATTCAACCCATTTCTTCTCAACCAACCATCATCCAAACCATAATTTCTCAACCAGTCCATGCTCAGGCAATCGCCTCGCAACCGCGAGTCACGCAAGCTACGAGAAATTCCAACCAACTTCCCCCCAACAATAATTTACCACTGGTATGCCACTCACGGGAGTATCCAACCAACTCTCCTACTCACAAGGGCCCACATTTCTTGCCCAACCAGAAGTCACTCAGCCTGCCTCAGCAACATTCTTCCCATCGCTTGTGCAAACACAAAACAATCCGCCAACCTCTCACCAGATTCCTCTAGTTGACCAAACCTCTCAAGCCACTTCATCGTCCATTTGGGCCTATTCTAAAGCTCTATGCATGCACTTGGGATACCAATATAATCTAGTAATGCAAACCTTTCCACTTCCCAAGTGCAAGCATCTTTTGTCAACCCCTTTGCCGCACAGCCCGTTGTGCAACCTATCCAACATCAACTGCCAGTTTACATCAACTACTTGGCCATGCCTCTATCTACAGCATCCCAAGTCATCTAATCTCAGTAGCCCATCATTCCTACTCACACCAACTACCTCGCTCCTCCCACTAGGAGCACTCATGTGCAAACCAACCATCCCAGGCACAACGCTACCCTCCCGCCAGTTCATGCGGGGCCAAACCAAGTCCCTCCCACTTATTCGTTGTCGCAGTAAGCACAAGGACACTGCTAGAAGTAGTACATCCCTCAACTGCAATTTCCACCTCTGCAACATATCGACCAATCTCCCTATCACAATCCTCAGTATCCTCCACAAAGCCCTCCTTATTCTCCAACACATTTTCACCCATTTCACGCACTTGGATCCAACATGATGGGAGGACCGCCTCCTCCACCAGTCAACCAAGAGTGGGAAGAAATGAAGAATTATCTCAAGGAGCTCTGAGCCGGGACCAAGACAAAAATGTTCAAATTTGAAGAAGTGTGTCCCTACCCTTTTGACCGATCCATCACAGCAGTTCCCTTCCCCAAATATTTTTAAACTCCCAAATTTCACAAGTATCGGGGGAAGGGAGATCCTACTAGCCATGTTAAAGAATTTTAAATGGCATGTCAAGAGGTCGCATACAACGATAATTTCCTCCTACGCCTCTTTCCCAAAAGTATGCGAGGACCGGCCCTTAAAAGGTTTTACAAGATCCCTTATGGCTCGATCATGTCCTTTGCCAAGTTGTCAGAAAAGTTTGTGACCCAATATACGCATCTTGTCAAGAGTGAGCTATCTCTCCTAGAATTGTGCAATTCCAAGTAGAAAGGAGGCGAAAGCCTAGCGGACTATCTCTAGAGATGGCAAGGCCTTACTACCAGATTATCTTATCAATCTCCTGAAAAACATCTAGTCAAAATTTTTATTGACAATCTGCACCCTAAATTGGTGCATCATGTCCGCATGAATTGTTTGCAGACGTATCAAGAAATCCACGGAAAAGGAATAGACCTAGAAAAGGGTCTTATAGACGATGGAACTATCAAGTTGTACAAGGAGATGAGTCACGATAGACCCAACAATGATAGATCTCGCTACTGGAATAAGAATAAGAGTGTTGTGACTGATGGTGTTATAGATACCAATCATGTCTAGATTGTCATCGCTGGACCTAACGTGCCCATTCCTACATATCAACAACCAGCACCTACGTATCAAAAGCATGTCTATCTAAAAAAACCTGCATATCAACAACAACCTACGTATCAACAACAACTCAAGTACCAACCTGTTACTACCCAACAAAGCACTCCAATGTATCCCCCTCTGGGTGCAAATTTTCAAACCAATTTCCAAAATTTTGTTAATCAAACCATGCTATATCTGTCCCCCGGGGACAAAATAAACCTCGTGCTCAGAACATACCAAAGCACACATTCACCCCTATGGGAGAATCTATAGACGTCATATTTCAAAAGATGGCTAAGGCCAATCTAATTGTGTACCCGCACACACAACCTTTTGACAAATCAATACCAAAACCTGTATGGTATAGGGATAATGAGTATTGCAAATATCACCGTGTTAAACGATACACAACCACAAATTGCATGAAATTCAAACATTATATTCAGGATCTCATATACAAGGAAGAGATCACTATCGATGCACCCACTCAACCCTCACCAAAAACCAATCTGCAAATCTACCAAAATGTGTTTCCTCAACACGACACTGGGAAAGGCCCTGCCAATCCTACTCAACCCTCTAACCAAGGGAAGGGAAAACAATGAGACAACACTAAAAAGAAAGAATACACTTTTGTGTACATCAATTATGATAAGCTCGTCGGTTGTATCTCCCAAGCTGAACCCTCAATTAACATCATCCATATCAAGGGTGTAGACAACCATTGTGTGGTTACCACCCACCGAGGAAGAATTACTGTAACATGTGCTAGTGCCACTCCTCCTTCTAGACCACAATATAATTTACTTGAACACCTAGGGAATACCCCTACATAAATTTCTAGCTGAACCTTCAGCTAACATCATCCATATCAAGGGTGTAGACAACCATTGTGTGGTTACCACCCACCGAGGAAGAATTAATTTCAGATGTGCTAGTGCCACTCCTCCTTCTAGACCACAATACAATTTACTTGAGCACCTAGGGAGTACCCCTACATAAATTTATATCTTGGACCTTCTCTGTACTTCGCCTATTCACCAGGAGATCCTCAACAAAGCCCTACAAGAATCTGGTGTCCTAGTGACATTGATCCTACACAGTTCCAAAACCTTATGGGCCACTTATCTGCCTCTTGCGGAGTCTCTTTCAAGACAGCCGACATGCCCCAAGTTGAACAAGACCACAATCTCCCCCTATGTATCGTTGTCATGGTCAACGAATTTTCCATCAAATGGGTCATGATAGATAATGGTTCAACACTTAATTTATGTACCTTGAAGCTCATTAAACAATTGGGATATACTGAAGCAGATATAATAAATAATGTTATCACAATCAAGGCATATGGAAACTTGGAAAGAATAATAGAAGACACCATTTCATTTCCCATTCAGTTGGGCCCTGTAATGCCATATACGATATGTCATGTTGTTGATCTTGACCTTCAATTTAAAATTCTCCTTGGATGCCCTTGGATCCATTCTATGTAGGTTGTCCCAATCACCTTCCATCAGTGTATAAAATTTCCACATAACGACACTGTAGTCACCAACCGTGGAGACCCCAACCCTTCACATACTATCATGCATTGGAAGCTTCTTTCCCACATTCCAATCATTGTCCTAGGATTGACATTGGCACTTCCATCACCATTTCTTCTTGAACCCATTCAGATCTAGAGACCATCCTTTCATCTACCCTTTCAATGGTCAAGATCAACAACAAAGGTTGTGGAGAATACAATTTATCAGACACATTCGCAGTGGGAGCCCTGCCATCTGACCCACACACTTAAGGTTTCCCACCTAATCCAAGCATGATAGGACCAAAAAAACTTGAATTGCTACAATTGGGCCCTACCACTTTCATTTTTGATGGCACTTTGAATGGTCACGAGCTGGCCCCCAACATCAATAGGTGGCTTTATAAGGATCCGCCACCCCCAGACACTGGTCTCTTAGAATGTTTCAAGGGCAAGTCTTCTACAACCCACAAGCTGGTCACAAAAAAATGGAGCTATCAAGAAGGCGGCTTGGGTCATGAAGAACATGGAATGAAAGATCCTATTGTGTCTGCCATATGAGAAAAACACCTAGGTCTTGGTATGGACTCTGCCACGACTGGGGGCACCAATGAAAACACATATGCCTATGGTAATTCCCTGGGTCAAATCGTTGAGGTCGAACACATCCCTGAAGAGAAGATTATGAAAGCCTATGACGATTTACTCTATGATGAAACCTTCCTGGGAAATTCTTTCCTCTATCAACGAGCCATCAATTTCATTGACCTTCACCTTGTCCATCCCGAGCTCGTTGACTGGGATCAACAGAGCATCGTACACATTGACGAGTTCCAAAGTGAGGAAGCACTCCTGAGATTCATGAGAGCTACCGAATAAGAACTTGAATGGTGGAATGAATCAACATATGTGTACAAACTAGATCCAAAGGCATACTTTGGGGAAGAGGATGCCTTCTGCCACAAAAATTAAATAGAAAACAAAAATAAAAAAGAGAAAAATTGATCTCCTAGTGAAAACCCTTATGGGGTGATTTCTGATCGCAAAAAAGTAAAACTGAAGGGCGTATCTACTGGTGAAAACCTCTCTGAGGTGCAAGAGGATGAAGGCCCTCCTCTTCCCCTCATCCGTGATTACAGACCTGAGCAGTCATCGATCCTCATCGAAGAAACAAAACCCGTCAATCTGGGTACAAAAGAAAATTCTAGCATCACCTACATTGCAACATCCCTGACTGAAGGTGAAGAAATAGCTCTCATGGCTCTCCTATGAGAATCCATTGATATATCTACATGGTCTTATTCTCACATGCAAGGATTAGACCCTAATTTGGTGGTGTATCACCTGGTTGTGGACCCAAATGTCAAACCAGTAAAGTAGAAACTCTGCAAGATGCACCCCAAAGTGGCATTACTAGTCAAAGTGGAATTGGAGAAACTTCTACAGGCCAAAATTATTCATGCCATTGACTACTCAGAGTGGATTTCCAACATAGCGCCAATATCTAAACCTGAAAAATCCATCAAAATATGCATGGAATTTTGAGATCTTAACAAGGAATGTCGAAGGATGATTTCCCCTTGCCCAATATTGATATGATCATATATCTTACTGTTGGACATGAGATGTTGTTTGTCATGGATGGTTTTACAGGATATAATCAGATCCATATCGTAGAGGAAGATCAACATAAGACAACATTCACAACCTCTTGGGGTACCTTCTGCTATAATATGATGCCCTTTGGATTGAAAAACGCAGGGGCAACTTATCAACCCGCTATGACGACCATCTTCCATGACATGATCGATATGATTCTTGAAGACTATGTGGATGATATACTGGCTAAATCTATCAAAAGGGAAGATCACCTAGATGTGCTTAAGTGCGTATTTGATCGGTTGAGACATTATTGCCTCATGCTCAATCCCAAAAAGTGTGTTTTTGGAGTCACATCTGGAAAACTCCTAGGGTTCATTGTATCCAGAAGAGGCATTGAAATAGATCCAAAAAAGGTACAAGCCATCATGGAAATGCCTCTGCCAACAACACTCAGACAATTGTGCAGCCTACAAGAAAAGTTACAATCTGTGCGTCATTTTATCTCTCAGTTAGCATATAAGTGTCAACCATTTACCCATCTCCTACGAAAAGGTAACAATTTTAAATGGGATCCTCACTGTCAAAAGAGTTTTGAAAAGATCAAAGAATATTTGGCTACTCCACCCATCTTGGTACCAACTGTGCCAGGTCGACCCCTCATCTTATATATATCTGCTACCACAACAACACTGGGGGCACTCCTTGCTCAACAAGATGATGAGGGAAAAGAACGAGTCATTTATTACATCACTCAGACTTTAGTGGGTTATGATCTCAATTATTCCCCTATGGAGAAAGCATGCCTGGTAGTGGTTTTTGCAACTCAGAAACTTCGCCACTATATGCTCAGTCACACAATCAAGCTCATCTCCAAAGTGGACCCACTCAAATATCTATTATCTAAGACTACCCTCACTGGTCGAGTGGAAAAATGGGTCATGCTGCTAAGCGAGTTTGACATTCAATACATAGATAGGAAATTCATTAAAGGGAAAGTCATCGCCGATCAACTGGAAAAGGCACCTCTGGTAGAGGCATATCCTTTGGTCACAGAGTTTTCAGCTGAACATTTATACATGGTAGAAGAGCAACCTACCTGGAAACTTTACTTTGATAGATCCTACACAGCTCGTGGTGCAGGGAAAGGAATAATTTTTGTCACCCCTCAAGGTGACTACATCACTATGTCATTCAAATTGGGATTCCCCTACATGAACAATATTGTAGAATATGAGGCATTGGTTGCAGGGCTCCGCATGGCTATAGAATGGAACATCACATATATACATGTGTTCGGCGATTCCCAACTCATCATCAAACAAGTCTTGGATGACTATCAAACAAAAGATGATAAGCTAATGCGATATAAGGAGATGGTTGACAAGATGAAAGAACATTTTCTCCATTTACAAATAACACAGGTGCCATGATTGCAAAACTAGCCTGCTGACGTAATGGCTACAATTGGCTCCCTCTTGGAGATTCCTCATGACTATGCACAATATGAATTCTTAGTTGAGCAACTCCATGCTCCTACTTATGAGAATGATGAATCAAATTGCGTATATGTCTTGGTTGGTCCCCAGTCCCCATGGTACCATGATATCCACGCTTATCTACAAAATGGTATCATATCTCCTCATCTCACCTCAGCCTAATGCCAAAACCTTATTCAAAGAGATTCTCGCTACACCATTGTAGCCAATGCCCTTTATCATTGAGGCTATCACAATTTACTCTCTAGATGTTTAGATGAAAGCAAGGCAACCCAGGCTTTGCAAGAGCTACATGCTAGGATATGCAGTGCCCACACAAGTTGCATGGTCCTAGCCAAACAACTTTTACGATAAGATATTATTGGCCAACAATGGAACACGATGCCTGTGAGTTTGTCAATAAGTGCTTACCATGTCAACAACATACTAATATGATCCATGCTCCTGTGCAAGACCTTCATCCTATTATGTCACCTTGGCCCTTCTCTTGTTGGGGTCTAGACCTCGTTGGTAAGATTGCTCCCCTCTCGTCTGAAGGACACAAGTACATAATCACAACAATGGAATACATTAAAAATTAGTGGGTTCAGGCAATTCCACTTACCCTCACTACTGGGGTCCAGATCTCAAATTTCATCCTCTACCACATTGTCTACCACTTCGGCATCCCCTCCACTATCTTCACAGATCATGGAACACCATTTGAAAATCAATACGTCGATGATCTGTGTGCGCACCTCCATATCCATCACCGCTTTTCCAGTCCATATTTTCCTCAAGGTAACGGCCAAGCTGAGGCAACTAATAAAACTATTCTCAAGATCCTCAAGTAGGTTTTCGATGATACTAGTTGTGACTGGCATCTCTAAATTAACCCTTCCCTCTCGGCATACCATACCTTTTACAACACTCCTACAAGCACTACTCCATATTCCCTAGTCTATGGTGCTAAAGTGGTCTTACCAATTGAGGTTGAACTACCACCGTTGCGTGTGTCACTCAAGGACATGATTACTGATGAAGACTATCGGGTGGCACGCCTCACGCAACTAGATCTATTAGATGAGAAATGCCAATAGGCATATGATCACCTGATCATATATTAAAACCGCCTTAAGAGAAGATACAACAAAAATATTCTCCCACGAAAATTCCAAGTGGGAGATATAGTCCTTAAAGAGAACCAAAAGGTGGGCACAAATCGTGAAAAGAAGGGAAAATTTGAAGTCACCTGGAAGGGCCCTTATATTATCACTGCATCCTTTATCTCTAGGGCATATCAAATCTCCACTCCTAAAGGAGACGCTTTGAATGATCCCATCAATATCATTCACCTCAGACGCTTTTATGCCTAAGGACATGGTAGTATATCCCAATTCTGAAAAAATACAAAACAATGTAAAAAATCTTGAAAAAATCTCAAAAAAAAAGCAGAAAATGAAGCTAAAAAAATGGTTGTCTTGACAAAAACCTGGCAAACAAACGCTTGGACAACATCAAAAAAATTGAAAAATAGTAAAAATAAAAATTTTGTCCAATGGTGAAAACATGGCAATCAGGCGCCTTGGGCAAGTATGGGTGATGAAAATCCAATGGTGAAAACATGGCAATCAGGTGCCTTGGGCAAGTATGGGTGATGAAAACCTAGAAACATACATCACACGTAGTGGACCGTTCCATTATCTATCAAAATCTTGTTCCCTCCATCCTTTGCATCCATTTCATTCCAAAACCCATATTCTCTGGGTGTTCCAACCTATCGCACACAGCAAAATAGCACAATCCAATCACATCTCGTCTCACCAGAGATCTTTGTACATATTCGCTTGTATTTAATCGCACGGTTTTGTGCTTGTATATTCATGTCCTGTCACATCTCCTCTCCATCGTGCTAACACTCTGAGCCTACGTCATCCTAACTTTCCTTGCCCGGTCCTTTGTGGTCCGCCTGTGTGGTTCCTCAGTTGGAAGTGGCGCACACCAAAAACATGGGTCCCATTGCATTTTTGTTAGGATTATTGTATTTACATACATTGCATAATAAAACATTTACTACACATTAAATGCATCCATTACATTTCATCAAAAATGCAAAAATATATACAATGCATAAACATACATCTAGATACATACATCTAAGCATCTCATCCTGCATAACCACAACATAGCATATAAAATCATAAATCATCACATCATATAGCATCAGTGTCAATACTCATATAAGCATATGCATCATACGTCATAAGAGATCAACACATAGAATCACATAGATCATCATCAGTCATATGTATATATAAATCCATGTCCAAAATAATCAATGTATGTCATCAATAAATACATTTCCATGCACCTAGGTGTTGGTATACATATACATCTCATCCAAAAATACAAAAATGTATGTCATGATCCTCTAACAAATCATGCAGGTGGCTGTGATGGTCTCGTACCTCCTGGTGGTGGACGCGGTGGCATCCCCACTGATCCTTGTGAGGCCTACCTTGTAATCTATGATCAAGACCACTCTGTATATGCTGGTTGTCTTTGGCCCTCTGGTACTGCCTCGTGATATAATGTCTGATAGTGGGCTACCTCTCTTCCAGCCCTAGCTGCATCTCTGTGCCCTGCAAAGGCCTCTAAAACCACCTGAGCTATTCCTCCTGTGATGGCTTCCTAGCGAGTGATGTCTCACTCTCCCTGTATGTCTCGGCCCGCCTTTGTGCTACATCCCTCTCTAAGGTCAATGCGATAACCTTCTTCGTAGCTTGATACATCTTCTCTATAAGAGTCCCTAGCTGATCTGTAAGTAGGTCTATCTTCGTCCGTAGCTCAACGACATCCTGTGTCAGTACCTCCATTAAGAACTCTCCGAAGTCAACCCTACCCTATAAGGTGTCAAGTGCACCCTCAGCCCTATCTTCCTGTGTTGTCTCCGTAGCTAATAATCCCAAAACCTGAGCCAAATTTGCCTATATACTGGTCTCTGATACCTGTGCCATAACCAATAACCCTTGTGTCCATCCAAGCTCTATCTGCAGGCTATCTTGCTCTGCGAAAACGGTATTGTGTGTCTCCTGTGACACATATCCTCTGGTGGCCCCTGTGGTACCTGTCCCTTATTAGCACTTGAGGTGCTTGTACCTATCCCTCTCCTAGTGGCCCCTGTGGCCCCTGATCCTGTCCTTCATCCTTTCCCACATGTGCCTCAATCCGTGGATGAACTTTCCTCCAGTGCCCTATTGTAGATGTCTCTAGGGAATCCCCAACCGCTGTCCCATCATCCACATCTATATCACTTATCAGCTACTCACGATAAATCACCTGTACCAGATATTTTAGTTGTAGGGGTGTATGTGCAGCCCACCAAGATGCATACTCTGATGTCGTCCCTACATCCACTATATCAGGCCTAGATACATAATCTACCTATACCAAATTCCTTCATGTCACTCTCACTATACTAACGTTTGTATACCTGTCTCATACTCCAACCTCCCTAGTGACATGAGGATGCAGGAGATCCTCTACCACCACCCCCTACTGTAAACTAAACTGCCTCATAACCTAGCATGGCTTGTATCTCTCAATCTGGTGGATGGTCCTCCCTAGTAGGAAGCAATCTATCTGAATATATGAGAGATATAGAATGTTCTCAAAACCATCCTCCAACCTGTTGATGGGACTTTGTGACTGGCCCCGCCAATAGAGGTAAGTTGTCACCGGGTACCGAGGTACCGGCCAACTTCGCCTATAAAGGTTGTCTGGGGAATAAATTATTTGGGCCTTCAAGCACCCGAGTGTTGGGTCTCAAGAGTGAGGGAGCTAAGTTGGGTGTCTGACTATTTTGTTCGGGGGGATAGCTGGTTTTCTTGACTCATCTTCTCCGGGGATTTTGTTAAGTTGGGGTTTCCTGCAAGCATTTGGACTATCGGACAAACTTCAAAAGATATGTTAGGGTTAGAGTACATATCCATTCTACTTATAGTTATGCAAGTACATTTAAAACATCAACCATTCTCTAATGAACTATACTAAATACTAAACATATATAGAACCAATGATTCATACATGTTCAATAGAAAGGGGAAAGAGGTTGTTAATCTACTTAAACATTAGAGTAAAGGACATCAGAAACATACAGCACAAAAGAGTGTTAACTCAGATATCAAGACACCAAAAACATCATTGCAAGAATCCTTCCTTCTTCATTAATAGTTTTCCAGCATGACTGGTGTGTACATCAACAACTCCAAGAGAGCATCTATCTACTAAGAACCACTAAGAACTATTGAGCATTAAGTTCAGCGACTACAAGAAATGAAATGTTGAAAGCTAATAGTATGGACTGCAAAATCATCAATTTCGCCGACCCTAAAAATGAGGTCGAACTTGTTATTTATATACATACTTTCTGTAAAGTTAACCTAATCTAACTTTACACTCAACAATAAAATACAATATCCGATGGCCGGTACTACTTGCACCACTTTACAACTACCTCGAAAAGAGCAGAGGTCTGACATGTTAGAAGAATAAGACAGGAAGAGAAGTATGGAAGAATAAGCATCGAGAAGAGTGTTGGAGGGAGAAGAGAAGAAATTCGATCTCTCCAAAGCTTGAGGCTGCATGCCTCATCAATACACTATGCGACTTGTTGTCTTGGATGTGCCAGGTAGTTAATGCTTTACTTGATACTCGTACTATCACTGTAACACAATGTTAAACCTTATGCTATACTAATTATAGTAGTTGCCAACTTTTGCTAGATGAGAGAAAACAACTTTTGAATGTTCCTAGATGCTTTCCTAGTTGAAACAATATTTTTTCTTAAAAACCAGACAAAGAATTATGCGGCCTACAAAGATCACATGGATTTTTAATGCATATATATATATATATATA
>MU224154.1:482221-495993 GCA_018584345.1 Thuja plicata
TCTAGTTCTCTATGTCGATGACTTACTCATTACAGGAGAAGACCATCTTATTGATAAATGTAAAAAGGACCTAGTAGCTGAATTCGACATGAAGGATATGGGCCTACTTCACTACTTCTTAGGTCTTCAAATTACTCAAAAGAAAGATCACATTCTCTTAAGTCAAAAGAAATACATTTCTAACATTCTAAACAGATTTGGTATGACAGATTGTAAACTATTAGCTACTCCCATGGAGACAAACCTTCACAAGTTAAAAGATGAAGCAGAAAATTCAGAACCTGTAGACCCTACACTGTATAGACAAATAGTTGGATCTCTCATGTATCTAGTAAACACACGTCCTGATATTTTCTATGCCACCAATGTACTAAGTCACTTCATGTGTGAACCTAAGAAGATACATCTAATGGCAGCCAAACACATCTTGAGATATCTAAAAGGGACAAATGAACTTGGGCTAAAATATGATAAGATTGAAATCCAACTTCAAGGTTATTCAGACTCAGATTGGGCAGGAAGTTCCACAAATCGTAAGAGTACCACAGGAGTTTGCTTCAGCTTAGGTTTTGCAGTAATTTCTTGGTTTAGTCGGAAACAATCTGCAGTTGCTCAAAGTTCAATAGAGGCATAATACATGGCTGCATCCATGGGATCTCGAGAAGCAGTATGGTTAAGAAAATTGCTTTTTGACCTATTTGGTACACCTTTAGTACCCACTATTATTCATTGTGATAATCAGAGTTGTATTAAGCTCTCTGTAAATCTTGTTTTTCACAATCGGTCAAAACACATAGAGATCCCATATCACTATGTAAGAGATATGGTAGACAGGAAGATCATTAAACTGATCTACATCAGTACTAAAGAACAAAATGCAGATATCTTTACTAAACCTCTTGCAAAAGTAAAGATAGATTTCTTCAGAAAGAAAATTGGTTTGATCAAAATATGAATATTAATGTACATTTTTTCATGAATAAAATATTGAAATATTTCAAATTGTGAAGATGATGATCTTCTGTGTATGTGTAGGTTACTATGTCAAGGTGACGATCTTGACAATAGTAATCAGGCTTCAAGATCGACTCCCGTAAGGGTTTGTCCCGGATAGGACCGGACATCTTGTTGCTTATGTTATTACTAGTTGAGTGATAATTAGTTAAGATCGACTCCCAAAAGGGTTTGTCCCGAATAGGGCCGGACATCTTAACACTTATATTATTACTGTGTAATAACTCATCTGGATTGGGCCAGATATCATGATATGCAAAGTTCTACAAATTCTATTAAACTCTCTCTCAAGAGGGAGCGTTAAAGTATTGTTCGTTCGTGTTTAATAAACGACGAGACAATCATAATATATATATATATTGAATATATATTAAATTAAAGATATAATATATATTAATATGGTCATGAGTGAAACCACACACACACACACACACACACACACACACACACATATAAAATAAATAAAGTAATAATATATTATTGAATCGACTTAATCGACTTAATAGTCGAATACGATTATTGGCATGCATAAGTATTGTGACTGTTATATATGAATAGTCACGATACTATCGTGACTGTTAGTATATAACAGTCATGATGGTATTGTGACTGTCACGATACTATCGTGACTATTAGTATATAACAGTGACGATGGTATCGTGACTGCCCGATAATATTAAACGACCTTTCATTATATTGCGTTGACTATGCAGTTTATAATATGCGGATTACTATATGCATAATAACGATAATCATATAATATACAATATGTTAGTATGAACAGTCATGACTCATCAATATGATGAGTCATGTCTTTTCATACTTACATCTTTTGGATTCAATATATATAGTCATTGTTTTTGTAGAATCAATCAATCAACAAGGCAATTGTATTTTACTACAACAATTTAGTTTATCTTCTGATCATAATTCCTTAACAAGTACAACCTACCTTAGTGTCTATTGAGGTAAGCTTATATTTTAGGTGCATATAATGTAAGGAGGAACTAAAAAAATGCAAGAAAATGAAATAATGCACCTAACAACCCCCACAATTGTAGCATAGGTGGATAGGAAAGAGCGAAGAATGAGTTTTAATAAATATGTAGTTGTGTTAGGTACCTATGTTATAAAAATCTATCATTGGGGGAACTATAGATGATAAAACCTCATACAAGGGAAATCTCCCCTCAAAAAGAAGCTCCCCAAATAAGGACATGAATAGATATAATGAAGTTCACCACAAGGTGAAGTCTCCCACTTAAATGGTAAATGATTGATACCAAATGGTGAAGAGAAGCCATAACCAATTATAAGGTTTGAAACCCAAAACTACCTCAGAAAACTAATTAAACTACTCAATAATCATATTAGCATAGAAATGATTACTATTTCATCAATATATGAGCAATAATTGCATACTTGTTACATCTTCCCATGATATAATGTCAATCAAGGATAATAAAATACATGATACATATTTTTACAAGACAATGACCTAGGCTTTCTTGTCCAACTCGTCATTGTAATACAAATAAAGAATACAATCTTTGGCATCTCTAACTTTCATCAACCCAACGAGCATTTGCAAACCAAGCGGCGATAGCATGGTTCAAGTTATTATTTTCCCAACGAGGAAGCTTAACGTGGTTCAAGTGTTTTACTCCCCAACCACGACGCTTACACTTCTGTGGAGTTCTTCCTACTTGAAGAACACCCAATTTTGAACAAGAAACCCAACAACTTGGAAATGACATGCATGATGGAATTGCCTAATATATCTACATGCATTTCATACAAGAATATGATATGACCTAATATCAAGATATGACAGAGAATAAATAGATAAATATCACCCTTCTATTTCAATGGTACACATAGCACTTGGCAAAGCATGTAAATTATAAAACGGTAAGTCGAATTGGAAAAGGAGATCTACGACCCTCTGATAACCCATACTCGACAACTATCCTGAGAGGTAAAGCCAACACACACACGCACACACATATAGAAAGAAACTACTTATAATATTCACATACCAAATCATAAACATATCTCTTTTCTTTTCATTTAAAATAATAAAAGCCTATATGATATTTAATCCATTTCAGATCTACTATCATTCTCTGCAATATTCGTTGTACATGCATTACTCCTTTCATGCAACATAATTTCTATGTGATACTTTGTAGTTTTTAACATGCAATAATGAAAAATGCAGATTCTCTTTAATTTTCAAATTTCTAACTGTAGACACCTAAAATTTATTAGTTGCCTATGTGCGACAACTTTACTAATTTTCTTCTCAAATTGATTAAATAATCTTTATTATTTAATTAATCGGTGTCTTTCTATTATATTCAAAATTCAAATTCATAATTTCCCCTAATTCCATAATTAATTAATTTTAATTGATTATTTAATTATTAAATGTCTAGCTACTTTACATCAATTATTCTTCTACAAATTAATTAAATATTTTTTATTATTTAATTAATCCCTTATCTTTACAATTAATTAAATAATAATGTTATTTAATTAATACTTCTTCGTTATTATTATTATTATTATTATAATATTTGTAATAATTATAATTAATTAATCAATTTCTCTTAAAATTAAAGAAATGATAATTTATTTAATTTATTAATTCATTCTTCTCTTATATTCCACATGTGCAATTAAATAAATTTCTTAATTTATTTAACTAGAATTGTTCTTCTAGTTTTAAGTAACACTATGTCTCAGTCTGACTATTCAATCTATTTAGTTTTCTAATCAATCTTTTCTACTGACTAACCAACCATTTTAGTCATCTCTTTATGCAATCCAATCAACTGTCTAATCAAGTTCCATTCACTCACTATCAAATGAATTAACTAGTAAATCAATTTAATCATGCACCCAATTCACTGACAGTTAGTCTCACTTCACTATTTAGTCATTTGAGTTCAACTCTCCCATCAATTAGTTTAAATCTTCAGTCTATTTCAGTCCTCTCATTAATCACAAAATCCTTATTGAAATCTTGAATTTCTATATAATGAGAGTTGATTCTCATATTTTAGAATCACAAACTTTCGAATTCTAATGTTGTCCAAGTGAGCACAAACTAAGAGCCCACAAATTGTATTAAGAAAGAGAAGAACAAGGTAGATTCATTTAGTTTTCATATCTTTGTTGTTTAAATTGATTTCACTATTTGATGTATGCATTTCAATGGTCTTTCTCTCTTCATGTTAGATTGGAAGACTGATTTTGAGCAATTAGAGGAGAATGTCATCAGGAAAATCATGAAGGCTTTTAGAGTTATCCTCAAGGAAGCCACCAAATTGGTGGACATTATGTGGGACGAGTGGGGATTAGATTTCCAAATAGAGAGATGGCAGAAGGTGTATGTGGTAAATTTGGCCTTGTTAACTCACCATACACTTCAACATAGTCCTTCATCAAATACACACAAGACTGAATATGAGATTATTCATCCTATCTGCCTGCATGATTCGACCTGTTGCCTTCTATGCAGACGGGGTTTTTGAAATTGCTCTCAGAACGAGTCTCACAACCATAGACCAATCTAGGAACGAAGGATTTTTCTCCATGAATGCAATGCAATGCAAGATTATTCTAAGAATTGAAAGATGTGAGATAATGTAATACATGATGATAAATGCAATTATTCTAGAAATTGAAGCTATTCTATTGCAAAATGATATTATTCTATATGAGACATGACAATAATTTGGTAATCTAACAATGCATATTTTTTTCAAAAACTCAGGGGGGTTTTGAATGAGGAATGAGAGTTCTTTTATAGACTCAGAGATGATCAGAATAGAAACTTTCCCCTTTGAAATAAAATAGATAGAAAAGGCAGTTCGAATTAGAAAGCTTTATTTAAAAGAATATAATAAATTGTTTTCTTCCTACTTTAACTGTTTTCTTTCTTTGATTTAATTCTATTTTATTTGAATTAATTATTTTCTTTCTCTTTAAAGCACAATTAATTCAAAGATTCCATTTCTGAACAAAGATAAGATTTTGTAGAGAATATTCAATTAATTAAATAAATATGACCTCATAATTGCTTTTTCTCAACTATCAAAATAATTAAATTCAATTATTGAAATGAGGATATTTATTTAATAATTAAATATTATTTAATTCCTTTTCATGTGTCTCAGCTAAAGAGGGTGAATTTAATTTAATTAAAGTGCTAGGACTTTATGATTAAATTAATTCAATCATAGGGTTTATTTAACCAATAGATATTTAGAAATTAAACATGATGTATGATTAATGCAGATTTAGGATTTTCTACATTTGACACTTAGGTCGAGTAGAGTCAGTTAAAACTCAGAATTGCCTAGTACAATAGGACTTTTGATGATTCAGAAGAATAACAAATGCAACAAAATTGGTTAGGGTTGCAAGATGCCAATTTTGGGGTGTTACATTTTGCCCCTCTTTGAATTGGTGTGCGAGCAGCGCATTGATTCAAAGAATAGTCTGATGCCTGAAGCACAGAAGAATAGATTTGAAAATTGATGATGCAAAGATTTTAGATCCATCTCCAGAATAGAGCTTGACTCTCCGAAGTCTAGGTTAGGTTGCCAAGACGTCGGTCAAGTAGAGTTTTTGAGGATCATGTCCAGAATGAAGCTTCACCCTTAGGGATTTGGCGTAGAATGCCCTGGTACCTAAATAGATTGATATTTTTCGCAAGGTTGTCCTCAGACTGAGGCTCAACCTTCAGGAGTCGGGGTTAGATTGCCTCGATACCTATCCCAAAAGATAGTTACTAGAGATTTTAGGACTATCTCCAGAACGAAGCTTAGTCCCCCAATATCTAGGTTAGATTGCCAAGACATTGGTTTAGATAAATATCTTTCACAAAGCTATCCCCAGAATGAGGCTTAGCTTTCAGGTTTCGGGGTTAGATTGCCTCGATAGCTGTCTCAAAAGATAATAAAATAGAGGGTTTAGGACTATCTTTAGAACCAATGTCTAGGTTAGATTGCCTAAACATTGGTCAGATTGACATCTTTCACAAGGCTATCCTCAGGATGAGGCTTAACGTTCAGGAGTCAGGGTTAGATTGCTCCGATACTTGTCTCAAAAGATGGTAAATAGAGGTTCAGAATCATCTCCAGAACGGAGCTTGATTATCAGGAGTCAGGGTTAGATTGCCTCGATACCTGTCCCAAAAATATAGTTTTTGAGAACCATCTCCAGAACAGAGCTTGATCCTCAAGAATCTGAGTTAGATTGCTCAGATACTTAAAAGATGACAAGATGTAAGGAACAAAGAAGTCCTTATTGATTGTGGAGTATTCAGTTTTGACTGTGAGGTACGAAAAACTGAACATGCCCCAAGTGATGAGATGCCCCTAGCAATGAGGACTTTTGAAAATCAGATCAGATTGATTGAAATAGATTTAATGATGTAATCGTCCTGCCCCCTCGGGAGCGAAATAGAAAGATGATACGCCATAATGATGATGGGGAGTGAAAAATTGCAGATAGATGGTGAGTCAGAGATCAAGAAGAACTCAGAATAGATTACGGAAGAATTCAGAAGATTTAGAATCAATTTTGAGTGATTTCGAGGTCTGGTTGACCAAGTTTGACTGGAGTTGAACAGAGTTGACTAGAGTTGAATTTTGAGAAAAAAGTCAAAGATTTTAGAAAATGATGGCATGATAAGATTCTAACAAGAAAGCGACGTCAGAAATTCGACTGCACAAGTGTCCGATCGCGTCAGTCCCAAAAATTTTAAAATGCGATTTTGAGCTATATAGAAGTGTTAGATTTCAATTTCAATCACAAAAATAGATTGAGCATATAGCGGAAGATAGAGAGCGAGGATCGAACACTTGGTCAGTCATGATGAAACCAAGACTCTAAAGAACTCCCCTATGTATGAACCCAGGAGAATGAAAAGAAGAGAACACTGAATTGCTACCACAATGCAAGTCTAGAATGAAAATGCAATCCTATGCTAGATGCAATATGAAAATGCAATTCTATGCTAGATGCAATATGAAAGTGCAATTCTAGGACATGGTTGTGAGACCCATCATATAATCATCATCATTGAGCATTTTTATTTTTGGAACATCAAAGTTGATACAACCCTTATTGGCGCCACAATGCAACCATAAGGATATGAATATGACTTATCATCGGATAAAATGTAGGACATAAACGTAAGCACCAAGGCACAAAAACTAAAATGAGCTGAACATTGTTTCCATTTAATGTTGCAAGAGTACACCAGTATCAAGGCATTCAAAGCCAAGATAACCATGAGTGTGATCATGCGTAAACAAATAGATCAATAACAATGAAAACAAAAGCAAACAAAGCAATAACAAGCAAGGAGATAGTACCGACCTCACCATGGCATACAAATAAACAAGATCGAGGGATGTGAGGTTGCTCCACCTTATTGCGGGAGCTCTTATCACATAAACCTTGTTTATTTTACGTTATCGGATCATTGGGACTACACCAACAAGCAGTAGACAAATAAAATATCAATGAAATCCATAAGAATAGACAACATACAAAGAAATTTTCAATCATAGCCCAGACAGTTTCAAAGTTTTTGAATATGTTCATGTTTAGAGGTGTTGAAAAACACCGTTGTGTTTGTGCGTGCATTGTATTGTATTGTTATCGATAGGTGTTTATGTTTGAGATATCCAATGTGTGTTGAAAAACACAAATGTGTCCAAAGATAGTGTTAAAAAACAATGTTTATGGTGGTGTTGAAAAACACCAGTGTGTGTCAGTAGTGAGTTGTCCTTGAGAAATGACAAGATTACTGACTCAGGTGTAAACCAAATATGTGATCAAATAGGGGACCCATGCCCCCAAGTAATGATGATTGACTTGACGTATGTTGCAACGAAAAATGAGATTTGGTTGCCCCCAAGCGTATGGCGCTGGATCAATGATAAGTCAGAAGGGTCCGCAAAGGAACCAGAGTCACAAAAGTGACCAAAAGATATGTACAGACTAAAGCATAGAATCGTCAAGACTGAGTATCGATAGATAGAGCGTGTGAGTATAATTCCAACTGTAACAAATGTGAGCAATCTCGATAGAGTAGCGACAGTAGGTAGACGTAGCGAGAACCACTGATGACTGACGCGAGAGAGATGCTCAAATGAAACGATCATGGTATAAGTTATACATCAGTAGGCAAACACAGTGAGAACCACTTGTGACTGATGTGAAGAAGATCCTTAAAAGATAAAGAGGACAGTGCCCCCTAGATCAGGAGGGTTTCCCTGAGAGTATGACCAGTTTCAATCCATGTAAGTTGGTGTCTTGACGGGAACTGAAAGCAAACGTAAGCAGGAAAGCAGGAAAGCAAATGCATAAAGCCAAGTGGTGCTATGATAGATATAGCAATGTGGAACAAGAGGTGCCTGTTTACTAGGTTTTCACCTTCTTGGCAGAAATTCTTTTTTTTCTAGAAACCACTAAGATGATCATTTTTTCATGACTTTTTTAGATTTTTAGAATTTTTTCAGGACTTTACTATATACATGAGCACACTGAAGATGTATCAGCCATAGAACTGTTTCAGATGAAGAGCGTTGATGGGCTCTTTGAGTTGTTTTCCTTCAGTAGTGGAAAGTTGATAGGTACCAGACCCAAACACTACAGTGACAACATACAGACCAAGCCAGTTTGGTTCAAACTTCCCTTTTTAGATCCGATGTTGTTGATTCTTAGGGTTCTCCCTCAAAATGAGGTCACCCGCTTGGAAATCCCTTAGTCTGACCTTCTTTTTATAACTCTTGGACATCCTTTTTTGGTATGCTCTAAGGTGATCGAATGCCACTTGTCGACGTTCATCAAGTAATTCTAGCTCTTGTAGCCGAGATATTCTAGTATCTTCATCAGTAATGAGGCCTCTCCAAGAGATTCACAGAGAAGGAATCTCGACCTCAATTGGTAGCACAACATTTGCTCCATAAACCAAAGCATAGGGAGTAGCCCCTGTTGGTGTTCTTATACTTGTCCTATATGCCCAAAGAGTTGGATTGATCTGGAGATGCCAATCTCGTCCGGATTTATGCACTGTGCGATACAGGATTTTAAGGATTGTCTTGTTGGATGCTTCCACCTGTCCATTACCCTGAGGATAATAGATGGAAGACCAATGTTGATTAATTTTAAACTTAGAGCATAGCTCTATCAAATCCTTGCTTTTGAATTGTCCCCCATTGTCAGTGATTATTGCTAAGGGTACACCATGCCTACAGATAATGTAGTTGAGAATAAACATAGCTACTGTTTTGCTACTGGCAACGGTGAGAGGGACTGCCTCCACCCACTTAGTAAAATAGTCTGTAGCTGTGATTATAAACTTATGTACATTAGAGGACGAGGGATAAATCTGACCCACCAAGTCAAAGGCCCATTGTTGAAATGGCCAGAACGTAATGAATGGAATAAGCTCTTTGGCTGGAGCATGAATCAGGTTACCATGTAATTGACATTGTTTGCAGGACTTAGAAAACTGTGTTGCTTCTTTTACCATATCTTGCCAATAGTAACCAGCTCTAATAAGTTTACACACCAATGTCAGGCCGTTAGAGTGGGACCCATAGATGCCTTCATGTACCTCTACTAACACTCATTTGGACTCATCAGGTTCTAAACACCTAAGGAGGGTACCATCTAGACCTCGTCTATACAAGTCATTAGCAATGATGACGAACCGTGAAGCACTGCAGATTAGGTGACGTTTCTCATTCCGGGTGTAAGTGTCCGGAACAATCTGGTCACAAAGGTAGGAAAAGATATGATGGTAGTGGGATGAGTCATGTCCAATGACAGAACAGATCATCCGGGAATCAGGGGAGTCATGGGCTGGGTAATGTAACGTCTCCACTAGGAATTCATGTCTAAAATCATTTTCAGGCATCTGTAGCATAGAGGCAAGAGTAGCCATGGCATCTGCTGCTTTATTATCTACCCTCGAAACCTGTTGAAATGTGATGTGAGTAAAATACTGCTTGAGGTCATCAACCAAGCATTTATAAGGTACCAACTTGTCATCCCTTGTCTGATAGATATCATTAACTTGATTGATGACCAACTATGAATCTCCATGAACATTGAGTTTGTCTACTTGCCATTCAAGGTCGATCTTCATACCATTGATTAGGGCTTTGTACTCAGAAATGTTGTTTGTACAAGGAAACAACATCTTGTATGCTTTTGGTAAAGAATACCTTTGAGGTGTAATGAACAATATCCCAGCACCTGACCCCTGTTGGGTAAATGAACCATCAAAGAACATAGTCCATGATCAATGTGTCAGAAGTAATATGGACTCATCTGGAAATTCAATGTGCAATGGTTCATGATCTACTAGAGGTGCTTCTGCCAACTGATCTACTATTGCTTGGCCTTTAATGGCTTTCCTTTCCACATATTAAAGATCAAATTCACTGAGGAGCATGACTCATTTAGCTAGTCTACCTGTGAGAGTAGCTTTACTGAGTAAGTATTTCAGAGGGTCAATTTTAGCAATTAGACGTGTAGTATGAGCCAACATATAGTGCCACAACTTTTGTGAAGCAAACACCATTGCAAGACAAGCCTTATCTATAGTAGAGTATTTCATTTCATATGAGATTAGAGTTCTGCTAATGTAATATATAGCCCTTTCTTTTTTGTGTTGATCTTCTTGAGCCAATGGGATACCCAATGATGCATCCGTAGCAGAGATATACAGTATAAGTGGCTTCCCATGAATAGGAGGCATCAAGATAGGCGGGTTCGCAAGATATTGTTTGATTTGTGTGAACCCTTCATCACATTCTTTGTTCCACTGATAAGCCACACCCTTGTGCAAAGTTTTGGTAAACGGTTGGGACTTGGTCGCCAGTTGAGAGATAAAACGCTGAATAGACTGTAGGCGACCTTGAAGTCCTCTCATTTGTCTGATATTTTTAGGTGGCGGCATTTCCAGAATAGCTTGTACTTTTGCAGGATCTACTTCAATACCTTTGGCAGAGATGATATAGCCAAGCAGTTTGCCAGATGTTACGCCAAATGCGCACTTCTTAGGATTAAGTCTCATACTGAATTGTTCCATACGATCTAGTATAGGACCTAGATCTGCAAGATGTTTCTTTCAATGCATACTCTTAGCCAAAGTGTCATCCACATAATCTTCCATTGTTTTATGCATCATGTCATGAAATATGGTGGTAACGACTCTTTAATATGTAGCACTTGCATTTTTGAGTCCAAAGGGCATGACATTCCAACAGAAGGTGCCCTAGGCACATGTGAAAGCTATTTTCTCTTGGTCCTCTGGCGCAATTTTTATCTGATTATAGCCAGAGAAACCATCTATTAGTGAGTACATTTCATACCCAGGTGTCATATCTACGATCATATCAATATTAGGCAATGGAAAATCATCCTTAGGACATGCCAAATTCAAGTCTCTGAAGTCTGTGTAGACTCGTATGGATTTATCATGTTTTGACACTAGAATAATATTAGAGATTCACTCTGCATAATCAATGACTCTGATAAACACTGCCTTAAGAAGTTTCTCTAATTCAACTTTGACAAGTAGAGCTACATGTGGATGCATTTTGCGAAGCTTCTGCTTGACGGGATTAACACCTGGTGCAATGGATAAATGATGCATGATTATATTAGGGTCTAATCCTGACATGTCTGAATATTTCCATGCAAAGTTAATCTTTTTGCTTCGGAAGAATGTAGTGAATTCCTCTTTCTCTGCCTCTGATAGTGATTGTGCCAAGTGAATAATCTGAGGTTCTGCCTCTGTGCCCAAGTTGATAGGTTGAGTTGGTTCAATAAGTACAGATGATCTTTCCTAAAAATGACTTGGAAGTGCATCAAGTATCTCATCCTCGGGCACCTCGGAGAGGTTTTCACCCTTGGATACGTCTTTTATTTTGACTATTTTAGGCTCTGATACTGCCACAAGGTGGTTTTCACCATCAGAGCACCTATTTTTTCTTCTTTTTACTTTGTGACTAAGATACTTGATGTCAGCCTTAGTCATGTTGACACTTGCTTTGCTAGTGGGAGACGTTACAGGTTCGATAGCGTGTAGGTAACAGGCAAGAGAATAATCATTCTGGAACGTAAGGACTTCGTTAGATGGGGAGGTAGAGTTCCAGTCTATAAGCTCAGGATGGTGAAGTGAAAGAGGAGTGACAAGTTCAAGTGCGTTCACGGTATAATCATCAAAGGCATGGACAAGCAAGTCAAGACCCAAAGCGATCTCATCCAAAGGTATAGTCGAATTCCTTTGATTCCTAACAACCGTTGTAGATGACATGTTAACATCTAGGGAGTCGAACTCATGTGACCCTACACTAGACCGTTCACCTACTTTGAGAAGGTTTTCATATGCATTAGCTATATCTGTATCTTTTTCAGAAGTGTCATATGACAAGCTGTTGAACTCATAGTCATGAGAGTCTGTTTCATCATTAGGTCTCATGTCAAGAATGTGAGTGAAATCAACCCTTTGTCCCTAGTTGGGATGAGTTCTACCTAGAACCTCTGCTATGGTTAGATGAGCACCTGTTGACCTAGGTACCTCAGTAGTGTTTGTAGCATCAGCTGCCTCTTGTGTAATGAGAAGTGACTGGAATTCCTGGTCAAACTATTCTTGAAAGTGTGGTGGTATGTATAAATCACCTTGATGACCAGGATTTAGAGTATATATTTATTTCCACTCTTCATAAGTTAATGGAGCAAGTGAAGTGGTGGTATCAGAATCACTATCTGTTTCTACTATACTGAAATGTGGTACAAAGTTATCTGGCTCAACAAAGAATGCTACCAGGTCTGGAGGAATAGGATAAGGAAAAGTATCCTCATCAGAGCTGTCTTTAGATTCTGCAGTTTTAGGTATTTCTTCAGGTGTTGGTTGTTTATCTTCTCAAGGTACAAACTTGTTTATTCTTGTTGTCTACCAAAATTGCACCCTGTTAAGTTCGCAGGAACTTAACATTTTGGAGAAACATGGAAACATTCCAAGGTTGTGGGTAACCTATGGCTGGAATGAATCTATGTTTCTCCAAAATGTTAAGTTCCTGCGAACTTAACAGGGTGCAATTTTGGTAGACAACAGTTTTGGCACGCCCGGTGGGACCAAAGAGCTATTTCTGAGCTCTTTTGAGAAGACATTCTGCTACTGTTTGGTGTGGACAGCAGTAATTTTTGCCTTTGGAGACAAGAAAAAAGCACATCTGGCGACTCTGAGGTCATTTTCTACTGGTTTCAAGCAGAGTCAGTGCTGGTTTATTTTTTTTCAAACTATTTTATTTTCAGTTTTCCAGCTTACTACATGCATATAAAATGTCAAGTTAATATAGACAGCTACAATACTCACCCTCATGTCATGAAAATAATCCTCAATTGACCAATCTTCAGCCATATGAAAATCATCCTAAGCCTGTCTTTACTCCAAGTTATCATACCTTAGGAGGTTATGAATATATCCAACATGCCCCAGATCAATATGCCCTTACACATGCTTATGAGTAGGCTCTCCAATAAGAGGGATCATGGGCATCCAAGAAACAACAAGAAATCCTAGAGCAGAAAGCTCATTATACTTGTTACGCACCCACCCCTGTTCAATTTCCTACTCAACCTGAGAAATTCCAAATCCAGCAAGTATTTCAAGACTATAGAAATGATCAACAACACCTAGAAGGTCTAGTGCTAGA